>KZ826387.1:0-79709 GCA_003184635.1 Aspergillus sclerotiicarbonarius CBS 121057
AAGTCGGGTCGGACTTGGTAAGTGAGATCAGGGCAGGGGATACAGCACCTCAACCTCGACTCTCATCTTCCGTCCTCCATCCCCACGGCAGCCACAAAAACATCACCTTCCAGCGGTGAATGTTACAAAAATGAAGAACAGGGGAATGAAAAAAACATTGAGTGCTGGACAAAAAGTTATGACAAGAGTGGGACTCGAACCCACGCCTCTTTCGAGACTGCAATACATCCAACTTTGTTGGACAAGTGAATGCCACTTGAGTGCAGCGCCTTAGACCACTCGGCCATCTTGCCTATTCATGTGGTACTGGTGAGATGTTTAAGCACATAAGCCAGTGATAATTGTCGTGCCTAAATGTGAGAGGGGATGCCATCCATTCTGCCATTGAATGCAACAGGCTATACGCCAAGAGTGAATACAGAGGGCAGAATCAGGACCCAAAGTATCTGTCAGTCATCCACATGCGCCGAGAATCGAGCCCAAGCAAAAGTACTGTTGGGTGTTTCAGTACAGTGGTTATTGGAATGTTGGATTAGCTACTCCGTACGGAGTACTAGCTGTCATCTTCAGACTTTAGAGGCGTTGACGGAATTACGGTCAAACTCAAGTGGGGAACTCTGTTTTAATTAGCGACTGCAACACACTATCGTATCCTAACTCTGGTGGCATATTAGAACATGACCAGTAATGTTCCACATACCTTCACGGGAGGCAGATACCTGAACTTTAACCTCAGGATATGACAGGTCATAAAGTTTCGCCGCCACTTCCTTTCTTGCACGAGATACCTTTGAACGTGCAAATTAGTCATCCAAGGCAAGATGGCCGAGTGGTCTAAGGCGCTGCACTCAAGTGGCATTCACTTGTCCAACAAAGTTGGATGTATTGCAGTCTCGAAAGAGGCGTGGGTTCGAGTCCCACTCTTGTCATCCTTTTTTGATCCTTCTTTTTGCTTCCGATCCAGACCTGGCATCCTAGGTTGCCAATGTTAGAGGTCTAGCAGGGTAGGGACTGACTGTATGAGTATGGGCCGGACAAGCCCATGGCGCTTTTGATCATAGCACCCGAAACGGGCTACGGACGAATCTCGTTGCGGCATGCCACCATGCCGAGACTGAGTAGGGGGAAGCTAAGTTTGGTGTCGGGAGCCTACGCAACTAAGCCTAAGCCCATTTTTGTCTAGAGCAATAGGATCAGCACCGTTGGCGAGACGAAGCTGGATGGGATGGGCACCGGATCCACCAAATCTCTGGGCTAAAAGAACTTGGGGGTCGGACCCGCTCCGCTAAGTGGATGATCCTGCGGTGGGATTAATCAATAAGCATCACCAGGTTGGATGCCATTATATTGGATCTTCTGCCGCCGGAGGCAAACAGGAAGTGAGGCTGGTGCGATACGTCAGGTCGTTGTCTCTGGCACTGGATATACGAGGTGTTTGGGACGATGGTGGCGGTCGGTTTGGAGCTGTTGCAGAACCCAAGCCAAGGTCAAAGACGGAGGAGATTGGTCGGCGTATATTGCGTGGCACAAAATGTAGACTGGGTTCCCTACCCTGACCGGGATCATTTTTATGCAGGCGCCCAGGCCACTAACACCTGAAACACCAGACCAGGTCGAACAGGGATAAATATGCGACTAGCGCCAGAGTCAACCCAGCGCCGATGATCTGCGGGCTATTCGTAGTAATAGGGGACATCTCAATCTCGCCGATGAGGGGATAAAGAGGTTTGAGACCTGTCCAGACAGCCGGAAAGTCTCCCGGCGAAATCCGTATCGGCGATGGGATGATGCTCATGCAGCAAGTGTCGTGGTTCTGGCCCCAAGGCTAGGCGACCGATTATCATTGGTATAACTGTCCAAGCCATCGTGCGGTCGGTCAAAAACGTGGCGGCCACGAGATGTGGCCACGCACAACCTAGCGGAAGGTTTCAAGGAGGGCCGTCAAAGGCCAGGCCAGAGGGCCCTGGCCCCCGGGGGGGTTGGAATGTATCTAGGGGCCATTTGGGATTGGATGGACAAGCGACGAGATGCATGCGGCAAAAGGGACACTGGAGGGACAAGAAGTTGTCGGTATGTACCGTATCGACGGGAAGGAACCTTAGGAATGGAGGCGGAGAAGGACAAAGAAACCGAAAGGAAGAAGCAAAGAGGCGACAGGGTTTTTGAAGAGGAAAAGCAAACTCTCGGTCGGATTCGTGGGCAAAACAAGGTGCTTCGATGGATGTTCCTTGCCTGGGTTGAAGACGCAGTTGGTATTGGGGCGGTAAAGTACCGTTGTGGCCGGAAGGCTACCTATTTTTTCTTTTTTTCCTTTTCCTTTTTTTGTTCCTTTCTTTTTTATCCATGGATGGCAGCTAGTCGATTTTATGTGTCTAATGCGGCCATCTGGGTTATCGATGGAGCTACGCAGTAGGCGCAGATGCAGGCCTTCATTCCAGACGTCTTCCTCGGCATCCCCCCTCCAGATGTCACAGCCTCAGGTTTCGGTCGGGCTCTCCACCAGTCCACCGCAGGCCTAGTTCTTCGTCTGATCCATATTTTGCTCTCTCCCTCTTCCACTTGCCGGCGCGTCTTCCTCGTGGGCCCAAGCGGCACTTCTCCTGGGTTAGTCAGTTAGTAACTTAGTATCCCCTTTTTTGTAGTCCCCATCCAGACCTGAGGAGCTGCCAGTTCCATCATTATTATTATAAAAATATCCCCGATTATTCACGCCGGGGGCTTCACCACCGGTTTCGCTGCTGCTTCACCGCTGTTGGCCGTGAAGAGAGAGACCTGTAACTTAACTGGTAAATACCGTGTCTTACGACAGGAAGGTTTCGCATCCATTGCTGCATCTTGGATTTCTCCAGACTTTCTCTTCGCTTACCCAGGCCGACCCAAGAAACCCCAGCAATCCCCCATAGCTTAATCCGCGTCACCTGGGCTCGCCTCGTATTATTATTCTGATTCATTTGTCGTGCTCGTCTATCCCCTCCAACCTGGGCCTGGTGCTTTCTTCCGTCTCATTTGTCTCGCCTCGCATCGGAATCGGCGGTCTCCTTCTGGCTGGGTTCCAGAACCAAAGCTAAAAAGGCGAAGAAAAGCAGAAGAAGCAAAACAAAAAGCAACGAAAGGTGAGCGACCCCGAAAAAGTAAAAATCAAATCCAAACCCAAACCCGCCAGCAGCGACGACATCCCTCCTCCTCGTCGTTGTCGTCCGTCCTTTTTTGTCCGCGGCACGCAGCAAGCAGTAGCAGCAGCTGGGGAGTTACAGACTTACAGGCCACTGACTGCGGCCCGCCTGCTGGTCAGAACGAACGAACTAACCATCAACCACTCCGTCTTAGGGGCTGCCCCGTTCCTCTCACGCCTGGCTCGGAATTCCATCCCATAATCGCCTGCTCTTTTCCGCCCCCCCTTCTCCCCCGACCAGGCCTCCGTTGGGTTGTCCTCGTCGGGATTTCTCTTGTCACTTTTCAAATCAACCTTCTTGGGTTTTTGCTGTCATCGCTCTTCATTGGGGTAGGTTTCACCTGCCAAAAAGGCTACCCCCTGCGAATCGGGAAAATGAGCCCCTCCGCCCACGTTCTCCCGTGCCAATAGACCACCGCCGTCTTCCGCAATTCTTTTGCTGCTGGCTAACACCTGTCTCGTCGTGTCTAGACCTGGATGTCCAGATCTTAGCAATTTCCTATAAAGTTCCTCTCCCTTACCCTCCGACGTTCCTCAATCGCCCCTCCCCTGTCCCTTTCCGACCGCCTCCTCCGATCCCTGCAGATTATCCCACCCCTCGCATCAATTCTTCGCCGTCGAAATCTAGCCGTGGCTCGAGTGGGATGTTGCCGGAGGTGACTCAGAAAAAAGATCTCCAGCTTCTGTGGTTACACAACTTTCTAAATGGGGAACTCGCAAGGGAAGCAGGTGGCTCCCACCGATGAGTGTGCGTATTGGTCTTGCTCCGTCAAGCGTATGGTCGGGAGCGTTTGGCAGAGGGTCTTTGGCCGTGGAGGTGCTGACAATGGAGCGCAGTGAATTTGAACCAGTTTCGCCTGTTGCGGGTGGTTGGAAAAGGTGCTTTCGGCAAGGTCCGCATCGTGGAGAAGAAAGACACCGGGTTGACGTTTGCGCTGAAGTATATTCGGAAAGAAGAAGGTACGTTTGCTGCATGGCAACACCTCAACTCCCACTGACCATGTCTTCTTTGGCATATAGTGGTTCGGTCGGAAAGCGTACGGAATATCATCCGTGAACGGCGGATGCTCGAGCACTTGAACCATGCGTTCCTTTGCAACTTGAGATACAGCTTCCAAGACATTGAATATATGTGCGTCCTGCAGCAGCTCTCCCACACGACCCTCCCACGTCCTTAAGTCGCTGATAATTGAGAAGATACATTGTGGTGGATTTGATGAATGGTGGTGATCTGCGGTTCCATATCTCGCGGAAATGTTTCACAGAGGAGGCAGTGCGCTTCTGGATCTCTGAGCTGGGCTGTGCTCTGAGATATATCCACTCGCAGGGAATCATTCACCGTGACGTCAAGCCGGACAATATCTTGTTAGATTCCGAGGGACATGTCCACTTGGCAGATTTTGTAAGTCCGTTCGAATGCAGCCTGGTTGTTCTCAAGCTGACCATTTTCAAGAATGTTGCCTCCGATTTTCGACCCGGCAAGCCTCTAACGAGTAAATCTGGAACGTTGGCGTACCTTGCCCCGGAGGTATACGAAGGCGGCGGATACTACTGCGAAGTCGACTGGTGGTCGCTTGGAGTTACGTTCTACGAGTGCATCTATAACAAGGTCGGTCGCCTAGGCCCTGATTTGATTAACGGCTGAAACTGACTTCATTTAGCGCCCATTCGAAGGTCGGAGCCAGGATGTCCTCAGCGAAAATATCAAAAAGGCGCAACCGAAGTACTACGTCACAAACCCCGCAGTTTCTGTTCCGTGCCTTCGAGCAATGGCGGCATTTATGGAGAGAGACCGGTCGAAGCGGATCGGTGCGATCAGCTTTGAGAGTTTCACCTCGCACATGTTCTTCGCCGATCTCGACTTTGTGGCGCTTGAGCAGAAGGAAGTCCCGCCCGTGTTCCGACCTTCCAGCGACAAAACCAACTTTGATGCTACGTATGATCTGGAGGAATTGCTGTTGGAGGAGGCGCCGCTCGAGGCCAGAGCCCGCCGGCAGAAACCCCGAGCGGAGCTGCGGGAGGATGCGACGGCCAAGGAGATCCGGGAAGATGAGTTACATCGTCTCATTGAGACGATGTTTGAACCCTTCGATTATACCAGGGTAACTTATCAAGGGTACGTTGGGCGTCAGAGCACAGAAATGTCGCAGCACGGGCTAACCGACATCAGAAATGCCGCGGATGCGATTGCCGCATCGACGTAAGTCCCTGTGCTCGTATCTATATGGTTTTTTTTTTTTTTGTTTTTTGCTGACTTTGATTTAGAAATCCGGAAGAGTGCCTCCCGATACAGTCAACACATTCGCGACAGGTCTCCCAGCCCGACCTCTCGAGAAACTCACCTCCCCTGCGGAACGATGGCTCTGCCAGTCACTTGACTCAGCCTGACACCCCGTCCCCTCTCAGCGAGACACCGACGTCGCAAGCGTCTCTACCTCTCCCGCCACCTCCATCGGCTCCACCTTTCCATCGTCCTCTGCCACCTTCTGCCGCGCACCCGCGAGGCGCAACACGCAAGCAAAGCAAGGGCGGAGGAGTCCAGATGGTACTGGAAGAGGCCGGGAGCTGGAGCGAGCTTGCTGACCACAGCTCCACCCTTCCTGCGGAAGGCTACGATACCGGGTCAACCAAAGGGAAAGGCTCGAACAGCGGCATGCTTGCTTTCCTCAGCAGGAAGAAGGGGCGCGACAGGAGTCCGAAGCCCCAGGAGCCGGGTGTACTGGGTAAAGAAGGCGCCAGGCAAATTATCAGCTGAAGGGCTCGCACTCGATACCCGGAGAAGGAACGTTTCGCTATGACTTGACCACTGTTGGACAGTTCGATAGAGATTTTTTGCCCATTGAGAAGCTCGCGCTTTTCCGATACGAGATAGCATGTCGCCTATCTCGCCGCCTTTCGTTCTGGGGGCGTTGCCATGAGAATCGCATACGATTGGCCGTCGATATTCGACTCGAACGGACACGCAGCACCGACTGAAAGCTTGCTTTTGGGGAGGTTTCATAATGACCCGGCCGACCCACCCATGCCGGGTGGATTCTTCATTCGTTTTGTTTGCCGACGCCGGCCTCGACCGTGAGACGAGTTGCGAACCGAAGCGACATGTGGCAGCATCATTCTCAGTCGTTTTCCTAACCGTCACGGATTACCATTGTCCGAGTGATTGGTTTGTCTTGATCCCTGGACCGTTGCAGATCCGCTTCTTTCTTTGCACTTGTATTTCCTTGAATGGTGTTGGCTCCGGAGTTGTACAGATGGGAGTGGCATATGACGATTTCTAATTTATCTATCCTTGTGACATACCAACGATGGTCGAGATGTACCGGTTTTCTTCTCTAATTTCCCATTCTGTTGTCCGTGTTTGAGATCTTTGTGAGGCGTTTGCATACCCGGTGGAATAGTCGAGGCCCCGCCGTGGATTGTACCAGGCATGCAGAGCGGGGCCGGCCGTGACTATCATTGTAACTAATGACGTTTCTCCCTTCATTATACCTATAGACCTTGAATGGACCTGTTACCTACCTGGATTGCACGGCTGCATGTATAGTGTATCAAGTCGACCATCATCGTAGCTATGCAATGGGTGTTCCATCTTTGTTCTGTGCTGCGACTCTTCTTCGTCAGAATCAAGATGTCTATTCTCAGGGCCTGGTCACTACCATATGAAACCCGAAATTACCTCAATACATGAACCTCGCTCCACTAGCCAGGTACTACTATTGGAATGGACAATCTTCACCTGGGAGGAAGATACCTATGCCATGCTGGGCAGCCAGTCAGTCCTCTTCTATATAACGGGCATCTGACTCTTATGTCTGGGACAAACTAAGCTAGATGGTATCTCTCGCTTTCAGCCCCCGCGAGAAACCCTGCCTCCGCCTGCCGTCATTCTTATGGCTGCGCAACCGTCTTACTTCTTTCTTCTCTTTTCTGTCGGGATACCATTTCCATTGCATTTCTCTTTCCCCCCTCTTTTCTTGGTGTTTTTTTCTTGTGGGCAGCAGCTGCCATTATTTCCACTGCTGGCCTGGGATACATCTTAATTAGAGGATCCGATGTGTCTGCTGGTGGACACCATCGCCAGCATCATTCATGTCTGGAAACTAAATAACCAACTTGAATATTATATCTAATCGTGTATACCTATGTAATGTACATATCCATATCCATATCCACAAACCCATACATACACATCCATACGTATATATACATCCATCTCCTAAAATCCCACTCACTCACTCCCCCCCATTCCCATTCTTCCATGACCCCGCATAATGATGCGACACCAAATACCGGCCCTGATCCGTGGGATATCCGCCCTGCCGAGCCGCAAACGCCGCCTGCGGCAACACCAACACATCGCCCAGCAGCCGGGGCTCCTTCACCCCCGTGATATTCGCCCTGCCCACCCTCTCCCCCAGCCCCCGACTCAAACTCCCCAACACCGCCAGCGTCAACGCCTGCGGTCCACTCGCATCCACCACATCCGGGATCATTTCCATCGTCACCCCTTCCACGGTGACGTTGTTCTGCTCGGCGATCCCTTCCACTTGATCCGCCACGTACTCGATCGCGGCTTTCATGTGCTGTGAGCCGGCCCGTGATAGCACGGTCCAGCTGGCGAATTGCCATCCGTCGAATTCGAGGCCGACTATCATGTCCAAATCTATTTCTGAATCTGAGTTTTGATCGCTGAGGATGTTGTTGCGGTAGCCGTGGCCGTGGCCGGATTGGTCTAGTATCCCATCTTCCTCCTCCTTTTCCTTCTTTTCCTCTTCATACACTCCCAATCCCGATCCTAAACCTAATCCCCAATCCGACAGAGAAACCTCACAACTCACATCCAAATCGGCCCAAATGCCCCCATCATGAAACAAGATCAACAAGCGTAACAGATCCGCTTTCACGATGGGGACTTGAATCGCATGATACAAGGTTGCGATTGATGGCCAGGTTTCTTTGAATGCCGAGTCGACGTACGCCGTGCTGCTCTCGTCGGAGAGGATCTCGTGGCGTAAGCTTGGGGTGAGCGTTTTCCAGGTGCTGATGTAGCTGTCGCTGGGCGGTGTTAGGCCTCGGGGCCCGGTCTTTTGCCATAGTTTTAGGGGGATTTTTTCTTTTGGTTCATTGGGGGTGGAAGGGGAGGGGGAGGGTTCGGTTGGTGGTGGTGGTGGGATTGAGGTTGTTGGTATTGGGGGTGGAGGTGAGGGTGATGGGGTGGGTGTGGCGATGGTGGTTGGCAGGTCGAGCACGGGTTGGCGGAGGAGTCGGTGGAAGAGATAGAAGTTGAGGAGGACGAGGAAGAAGAGGAGGGTTAGGGTGGGGCGGTTGGGGAGGGTGGTCATTTTCTCTGATTGTGCTGATTGTTGTTGTGGTGGTGGTGGTGGTGGTGGTGGTGTGGTGTGATGTGGTTATTGATGCATTGCAGTTAGGTCTGGGTGTAGGAGTGTAGTAGGCACGCCGGTAGGGATAGTCGTGGCGAGGTAGATAAATCAATAAAGAGCGTAAAGAGGGAATCCGGTGAAGCAACAAAAGATAAAAGAACGTGAATTAGCTAGCACATGTATGACATGCTCTATGTATGTATGAAATAAAAGAAAGTATAAGTGATATGTAGGGTCCACGCCCTCTTAAGTCTGCAGCAGCCAAAGCCAAAGAAAAAGAAAAGAAAAAGCAAGGCAGGCCACCCACCGACTTAAGTTTTAGTTATACGAGTGTGTAGGGATGGGGTGGTGAGGAGGCAAGTCCAGCCAGAGTGTGGCAGCGCGTAGACATGGTCCTGAATGGGCGGGCAATTCCAGCCGATTGGGGCTGGGCCGTCAATCAGCATTCAGGGTCCAGGGTGTGGGTGGAGATGCCTGTGGACTCGCTTGCGATCGTCGGGGTCGGGATCAGTCTTTCTTGCTTTTCGTGTCTTTTGCCGTTCCTGGCCTGTAGGGAAGTAGGTAAGTATGCCTGCTTATGCATGGGGGCTGTTTGGGAATTGAATGCCACTAGTGAATGCGATCTTTTTGCTTTTTTTTTCTTGGTCATTTCTTTGTGGTGGTGGAATGAAGCGCTGTCGACTGTAGGGATGGATGGTGGAAGATGGGTGTGATGGGGTATAATTGATTAGTAGATACCCTTTGGAGTACCAGGGAATGAATCGGAGATGTCAGATATCCCATTGCTTAGTCGACCAAGGTGGTCCTGGTGGTTCAACCTGCATGTAACACAGCAGCCGCTCACGTTGTCGGTCCTGTTGTAATATGGACCAGCGACCATGTATCTGAAGCAGTAGATAATCAATATCACCAAATCATAGTCCGTAGTCCGTACCCCGTAAATAATATAATGATTCGGGGCCAGACCACTGGAAGAATAAGCTTAGTCAAGTGCCGTGCGATGCCATAACTACTACTGAAGCTTACCATTCCTCCATCCTCTCGGATCTATTTATAGCTAGGTTTGTCACCCGACAGCAGCGTCAACCACACTACCGAATGTATGCATGTTTTCCCTTGCGGCGGTCATTTGAATATCTTGCAAAAGGGTTTACCCTGGACTGTGCTGAGTCTGCTGGAGTGGGTGATACATACGAAACCCCTGAGATCACATCATACGTGCACCCTGCAGGTGCACTCAGACCCGTAATCTGAATGAAACTAATTAAAAGTCTAAGACAGTCTGACTTGAGTCTATCTCATTGGATCAGAAAAGGATGGGCGCTACTTTATCTAAGCACCCACGGGATGCCGCATCCACCGCGGCACTGTCGTAGGCTGAGAGTTTGGCCCGGGCCATGGAGTGGGGAATACGAGGTGACTTTCATTTGCCTGCTGGCCCGGCTGCCGATTGCGGCATTGGGGAGTTGGGGTCGGACCTGGCCTGCTGTTGTTGAGAAGTTGGCATGAGCTTAGTTGTGCTTGGTACAGGGTACCGGTGACAGCCATGCTAAGCTTTGATTCAGCACAAGCACAATCGGAATCTCAATAATAGGATGAGGACATCGCCCCTGTCCTCTCCGCCTGCCTGTGGGAGACTGAGAGTAGCCGGGTGTATGACTGGCAGATTGGTACCGCCTTGATTAACTCTGCCTGAGGCCTATAGACAGGCTAGTACTAAAGAGTGGATGTGCTTCTTGGCGCAATCCTTTTGCAGCCAATTGTCATGTCTCGATATGCCCCGCAAGCCCAGTTGTTAGTGGGTCGCAGTTCGAACACTTGCAATGGCTATCTTCGGATGAAACGGAATATACGGAGTACTCAGGATATTATGGATGCCAAGGTGGTGACTGCAGCTGATCGAGAAACAGGAAGAAGGGCAAGGAATTCAAGCAGGCAATGGCGGCAAGATAACCAATTAGGAGGCAGCAAAAAGCGCCAGCCGTGTACTCCCTACACCCGTCACACTTGTCACACCTGTCAGTGGATGCAGGATAAACACATCCGTGAGTCCCCATTTAATATCAGCCATGTTCATCTCAACAATGGCGATTGGTCCTCACTTCTCGGCCTGAACCCCGTGGAGAGTTCTTCCGGTCGAACCCGCTGATCTGGATGTAAGCACTTGCCATTGTGAGCCAGCCACCTCCGATGCGTAATCATCTATTCGCGACATCCAGTCGACAATCATGGCGCCGTCACTTGATCACCCCGATCCATCGCATTCTGCTTCTTCCAGTACAGCCTGTCAGCGATGTCGCGAACGAAAGGTACCCTCGCCGTGATAGTCACTTTGCGCCGCTGAAACATGCTGAACACTCTAGCTGCGGTGTACTCGGGAGCTTCCGATCTGCTCTCGTTGTCTCCGCTCGGAAATCCCCTGCCACTATCCATCGCCGCCCGATCGCAAGATGTTGGCGCTGGACCGGTGGGCTCGCAAAAGACGACGACAGAGACTGGAGTCGGATGCAATTGCGGAGAAGCCGATGATAGGCAGCCATCTCTGATTATTCATAGAATCAACAATATTGACTGTTTCAGGCTTCGTCGGAAGATTCTACCGGTCCAAGTGTATTTGGCTCCGCCATCACAGCCAATGTCGAGCCTCTGCAAAGTGGCCTTAGGCTTGGCTATGAAACAAGTCAAGTAGCCGATGTCAGTGTGAGTGGAACCTCCCTTCTCGAAAAGAGCTAATTCGACTACGAAGGACGGGCAACCTTCAGTATATCTGGACTCAAACTAACATGTCGCATAGACAGCGTCAGATGAACAACCAGACACAGCTCTTCCGCCTCGTAGTCTCGGAGTCAAGCTTCTCGAGATCTTTGTGTCACGCAACGCTGCGACATCTTTCCTCTTCCACGAAGGAAAGCTTTTTCGTGATTACATGTCAGATGCGATGCCCCCTTTCATGTTGCGGGCTATATTCGCACTGGCGGCCCTGTACGTTATTCACTATTTTTTCGAGCTTGACTAGACCATCTAACCTTCAGTCAGGTTCTCAGAGCCTGCATGTCGGAGCACGCAGGAACAATATTTGAGCGAGCGGACTGCCAACAGAAAAGAGAGTGACTCATGGGCGGATGTCGCTGGTCGGCATGTCTTAGGTCGTGTAGATCGTCCGGCACTCGAGACAGTGCAGACATGTTCTATCTTAAGTCTATACTGGTTTGCAGTCGGAGACTTTGAGCGAGCGAAAATCCATGCCAGTATGACCCCATCACGACCTCACCACGGCTTCCAATGACTCCGTTTCAGGATTATCATACACTTCAGCACGCATCCTGGGCTTTCATTCGCAGTTTAATAGAGTCTCGGAGAACCCGGCTCTTGCCATGGACCAGGAAATTCGTTGACGAGCATTTTGGGCGTGCTGGATGATTACTTGCTTCATCCCTTACGATGACTCTTTCAAAGGAAGTCACATAGCAGATGCCACTGATGTCATCCTTCCAGCAGTAGAAGCGCCGTTCCGACCGCAATATGTCGTTTCTTCCCAGAGAATGAGCAGCGCCTGGATGCCTGTCTCTTGTTCCGATGCCGTGGGTAGTGAAGAGCCATCGCTAATAGCAGAATTCGTGAAGGCATTGGGAATATAGTAGGTGAAACTACTAGTACTCCACAACGCGTGCTGAATGATAGTAGCTCGGAAGTCCAACGACTGCTGGCTCATTTTCACGAGATTCCAATACATCTCCGGTTCAATGAGGTATTTGCGCTTCAACAAAAGGCAACAAAACTGCACCGAGTAATCTCGCCTGCTGCGAAATACAACGGCACATTCGCGGGATCGGATTCTACCTTAACTGGTAGAGCATTTGCGGTGGAGGCCGTCTTCTCTTTGTGTGCGATCAATCTCCACAGGAGCATGGTTCCGCTGTTTTCCGGCCAATCCCTCGACGAGGCATCGCTACACATGGGATTTGTAGACACCTGCACCCAGATTGTTGTCCAACAGGCTAACAAGTTTGCTGGCATGGTTGATGGCTTGTTGTCCTTGAATTTTGATTTGTCGTATATCCCTCCTATCGCCGGTTACTGTGCCTTCGTCAGCGCCGCTGTGTACGCGATCCTCATTCACAAACGGGAGAATTTCATCTCACCGACACTATCATCATTGCGACATAAGCTGCTTTCAAGCATGGTGCTTTTAAATGACCTCAAGTCCTACTGGGCTGTCTTGCAACAAGCGGTACGTCTGACATCTTCATTCCGATCTCCTTATAATCGGGGATGGTCCACTCACTGTCACAGTGGGAAAGTCTGATCCCCTCTCTGCCTATAACCATATCCATGGAAGATCTCAATATTCATCGCCAGGGGTTGATCCAAGAAACCGTGCACAGTTCAGCCGATTCAGACTCCTCGAGAACGAAACTGGTCGGCCCCAACTCTGGCTGGCTGCTGGAGCCCGTTTCAAAGTGCAGTGGTATTTATGCCCAGTGGCAAAATAGATATATAGCGCAGGATGGGGCGGAATCTCCCAGATCAGGCACCGATGCATGTAGCTCCGGGCCGGGGTATCACGAAGCGAAGCCGAGAGACCATATTAACCTTGATACGGACGTTCTCGACCTACCAAACAGGGCCCCATCGGATGCAGTTGGGATACCTGCAGATAACGTATTACCCTTCGCTACTATTGATAACCTGTGCTTGTCTCTGGAGCTTGGAGGTATAGGCAGCATGGCATCTTCGTTGACAGTTGACAATGATGAATTCTTGCTGTCACTCCTCAATTCCGACGTGGACTTGGCTATGCTGGGGCTTTCTGGTTGCGAGAGACCGGCGCTCTGACAGATCGTAAACAGTCTGATGGACCTTAAATATGAATTGTGCTGTGTTTGAGTGGACCATGTCAGACCGAGTATCGGGCCGATACTTAAACGGTCCGACACTCTTGCGCTGCCCGACCCCGATTGCTCTGTGCACCAAGTGAACGGAGATAACGATGATATGCGCGAGCCTGGCTCGGAATGCTCGGTAAGAGCATCTTTATCGGTCCGGATCTTTGCTGTTGTCTCCTTGCAGCTCACGTCACCCGTGGTGCATATATAAAGGTCTGCCAGGCATCCGTCGAGGATGAAATCAATTAAATCCCCACTACAGTCGTTCCGACTTTGCGCACAGTCTTCAACACTTTAATTTATATTTATTTTATAATCTACATCCAAACCAACCGAGCCATGCCTCTTCAGGTCAAGGACGCCAGAACAGTGGACAAGACCACCTATCCGTACATCTTCGAACACAACGTCAGTATCCCTCTCCAGAACGGCGGCTTGATCCGGTGCAACGTCTATCGGCCAAAGTCCACCGAAGAAGGAAAAAAATTTCCCGTGCTAGCGACCTACGGACCATATGGGAAGGACATTCCCTACAGCGAGTGTGTCCGCCTTTCCATCTTCTAGTGTTGCAACTGCTAAGTCGGGATAGATTCCATCCAGGGAGCTTCAAAAGCGTCCCCTCCGAGCACCAGACTGAGCAATCGGCCTGGGAGACGCCCACGCCGAGCTACTGGACAAAGCATGGCTATGTCGTGGTGCGAGCCGACGAAGTCGGGACCGGTCAGTCGCCCGGAAAGCTCGACATCTTGAGTCGCGGCAACACCGTTGAAGCCTTTTATGACCTGATTGAATGGGCGGCGGAGCAGGTATGGTCGACAGGAAAAGTTGGCCTCCTGGGAATCAGCTATTTCGCCGCGACGCAGTGGTGTGTGGCCAGCATGAATCCCAAAGGCCTAGCGGCTATCGTCCCTTGGGAAGGCTTTGCGGATCCCTACGCCGACGCCATCCGACACGGGGGTATTCTTTCCACCACATTCTTTGGGAATTGGTGGGATCGGCATCTCGCGGCAAAGCTGGCTCAATCGCCTGGATTCACTGGAAACTGGTTTGATCGACAGGTTTCTTCGAACCAGTACGGGTTGCCCGGGAGGGCGGCGCGGCATTATGGGCCAGATACCGTTGATGGCGATCTCAGCCCCGAAGAACTGTCTGAGAATCGAGTCGATTTTGTTTACGATACTCACAAATGCCGATACCGCGACGATAAGCGCTGGGCACAGGTGAATTTCAATATGGAGGATATTCGAGTCCCCATGCTGAGTGGTGCCAACTGGGGCGGTGTTGGCTTGCACCTTCGGGGCAATGTTGGTGCCTACATGCAGGCGGCATCTGAGTTCAAATATCTCCGTTTCTTCGTCGGTCGGCATGACTTGCCTTTTTATTATCCGGAAGAGGTGGAAGTTCAGCGCAGCTTCCTGGATGCATTCTTGAAGGGTGAGGACCGACTCGGTTGGTCCGTGAAGGGCGCCGTTCCTTCAGTCGACCTGATGCTTAGAACAGGGGACGATGTTAAGGTTAATGACCGCGAGAGCGAGAAGAGATTTCCACGACGAACAGAGACGGAATGGCCGATTGCTCGGACCCAGTACACCAAGTTCTATCTCTCATATGATGCGGCAATAGGGCGGGAGATTCCAATTGAGCCCTTTGCCCGGAAATTGAGCTACAAAGCACTTGGAACCCAGCATTCGCCGCAGTCTATTGTTTTTACGACTTCTGCTTTCGAATCAGAAACCGAGGTGACCGGCCACATCACTGCCCACCTGAATGTGTCGGTGACTGCCAATCTCTGGAGCTCTATCATCCCGTCTGATATTGACCTGTTTCTCACCCTTCGTCCTCTCTCCGCCGCTGGCAACGAAGTCTTCTATACTGGTTCATTTGGCGACTCTAACCCGGTGACCCGAGGTTGGTTGCGCGTCAGCCTGAGAAAGGTGAACGAATCGCACCCCAAGCATCGGGAGTGGCTCCCTCATCGGGATTATTACTCGACAGATGTGCAGCCGGTGATCCCTGGGGAGATTTATGCCGTTGATATTGACCTCTGGCCGACCAATGTGGTAGTCCAGCCTGGTGGCAAGCTGGTTCTGGAGGTGAGCTCGGGTGATACGGCTCAATCGGGGGTATGGGAGCATAATGATCCTGTTGACCGGTAAGAACCTTGCTTGTAATGCCTGGACTTCTTGCTAATCCACCCTCAGGAGCAAGGACACTTTTGAGGGAATAAACAACATCCATTTCGGACCGAGCTATACCAATTACATGACTCTGCCGATTATTCCTCCCAAATAGGGCACAATCGCTGTCGATATGAACCGGCCGTTTGATATGGCTTAGTTTAGAAAATCCGAGCATTGATATGAGTTGTAATAGCTGGATCCAGCCCACTTTGCTGCTTTCGATTTCCTGGATTCATTGAGAGCTTGGACGGCGACTGTTGGATTGTCTGGTTGTCCACCATTTAGCTCACGTTTAGTCTGGGGCGTTTGGTTGGAAGCGGATTATCTCAAGGACAATATGTGCACAATAAAGGCACGTCCATGGATTGAACGGTACCCCGTATAGACGTGCCAAATAAGTACTTGCCTCTTTACATTCCAATCTATTGTAGTGGATGAAGACTCATCCGGCGAATCTATTCATGCCTGAGGCACACATAACTGGCTCAAACCGGTTAGCGGCCCCCCACTGATGCAATCACGCAAACAGCTTGAGTCGCTGAGAACTGGAACCCCGGAGCTACCTGTTTCCTCTCCATCCATCTCAATTGCCCAGGACAATCAAAATGGCCTCGATTCTCCCCCGTGCCGGCTTCCGTGCCCTGACGGCTCTCCCCAGAGCTACCCCCCTCCCCCGGGTGTCTTTCTCCCAGCTTCCTCGCGCCCTGCCCCGCCTGCAGCCCCTCTCTCGCCGGTTCCTCGCAACCATTCCCCAGGAACAGCCTCGTCTGCGTCTCGGATCGACCGGTAGGTCTATCTACCTCTCCTAATCTAATTGGATCGTGCTGACAGGTATAGCCCCCAACTTCAAGGCCACCACCACCCATGGCGAGATCGACTTCCACGAGTTCATCGGCAACAGCTGGGCCATCCTCTTCTCCCACCCCGCCGACTTCACCCCTGTCTGCACCACCGAGCTGGGCGCTTTTGCCAAGATGAAGGGCGAGTTTGAGAAGAGAGGCGTCAAGATGATCGGTCTTGTGAGTGCCTTGCGCTGCGTTCACATCCTCCGCTAACTAAATGGCTGTAGAGCGCCAACGACCTCGGCTCCCACGACAAGTGGATCGATGACATCAACGAGGTTGCCAACACCAACGTCCAGTTCCCCATCATCGCCGATGCCGACCGCAAGGTTGCCTTCCTTTACGACATGGTCGACCAGCGTGACTTGGACAACATCGCCGAGAAGGGCATCCCGTTCACCATCCGCTCCGTCTTCATCATCGACCCCGAGAAGAAGATCCGTCTCACCATGTCGTACCCTGCCTCGACGGGCCGCAACTCCACCGAGGTCCTGCGTGTCATTGACTCCCTGCAGACGGCGGACCGAAAGGGCATTGCCACTCCCATTGACTGGAACGTCGGTGAGGATGTGATTGTGCCTCCCTCGGTGTCGACGGAGGATGCCAAGAAGAAGTTTGGCGAGGTGCGCGAGGTGAAGCCGTACCTGCGTTACACCAAGTACTAGGTATTGAGTTGAGCGGGGATAGATTGTAACAACACTAGGTGTAACGATAGAAAAATGATATAATAATCAAATGGTAGATTGTCATATACTGGAGATCAGGGTCCAGTCCCTGATGGCCCGGACTAAGCCCGATGCAGCCACGTTTCCGCACTAGACCCCAAAGGGCAAATCCCATACACGGACGGCGTGTGTTTCAAATCGGCCGTATTTTGTTTATCGCCAGACGCGCCGGCCTCGAGCTGACCTCGTCCAGTTCAATCCCCCCCGTGGTACATTTCTGACTAGTGATTACTCCCATTGCGTCCTCCATCTGACCTCGTCCCTTCCCATTCCCAATTGGTACCACCCGTCCCATCTGCCATCTCCCAACCCTCGGGGACTCAGTCAGCGTGGGACGGAGCAGTCTAGACTGACCGGCGGGGCAACATTCCAGACCTCGCCCGGGACTTCCGGACCTATCGATCCGATTAATTTACGCCCTCCCTCGCCCACATTCTTTATCACTTCCCCAATCCCATTCGTTCCTTTAACCTTCCGGTTGCATGCCGAGCCACTCCCGCAGTCGGGACCGCCTGGGTCACGACAACCAGCGGGATCCCGATCCCGACTACTCTCCCTCGGTCTACCAGAGAGAGGACTCGGACGACGCCTCGATCGACGACGGCTACGCCTATCCACGAACTTACGATTACGAGCCCCACGAACATCACGATGTCCACGATTACGATAATTTCGAGGAACCTTGGGTTCCGTTACGCGCACAGGTGGAGGGCGATCAATGGAGGGAGGGATTCGAGACTGCGATTCCCAAGGAAGAGGATGTCACACAGGCCAGGGAGTACCAGATGAGCGGGGGTCTTGGCGATGATGCTCTGCTACCTGACGCTGCAGGTACTGGGGGTCGGAAGCCAAAGGAGCGACCTGATCGTGAGACGCGCAGACAACGGAGGAAAGAAAGGCTGGCGGCGTTCTTTAGACATAAGAGTGGGAATGGGGCGTCGGAGCTGGTGAGTGGCGATGCGCTGGCTAAATTGCTTGGGTCGCAGGATGGGGATGATGATTGTTTGAGTCATTTGGGTGCGGATGATGCGCCTCCGGTGGAAGAGAGTAGGCAGCGGAAGCTTCCGGTCTTGAGCGAGGAGCCGTTTATGCTCCGCCCGTTTCCTGCGGTGGCGCCTAGGGGGCAGATGCAGGGAAGGGTTGTCTCGGGGGCGCAGTTGGAAGAGGGCAGTCCGGATATGGAGATGCGACACCGTGGTGGTGGGGGACCGGCGATGGAGGCGGTGCTTCCCAAAGAGGGTTCGGATGGCAGTGTGAAGAGCTCTGCTGCTGCACGACCGTCATTCTGGAAGCGGTGGGAGAAGACCTTCATCTTCTTTGGCGTTTTATTGCTGCTGGCGGCTATTGCTATCCCGGTTGGGATTATTGAGTCGAGGAGGCTTCGTGATAAGGGGAATGGAGGTTCGGGAAGCTCGGATCTAGGGATCAGTCGTGACAGTATTCCGGTACGGTGGACCATGTGCATGTCTTGAGTGGAACTGACGATGATAGGCCTACGCCAGGGGAACATATCTCGATCCGTTTACGTGGTACGACACCACCGGGTTTAACTTGACGTTTACGAACGCGACAGTCGGCGGCCTGTACATTATGGGTCTGAATTCAACGTGGAACGACTCGGCTCAAGCGAACGAGAACGTGCCGCCCTTGGATGAGAAGTTTCCATACGGGTCGCAGCCTATTCGTGGTGTCAATCTTGGAGGCTGGCTGTCCATCGAGCCCTGGATTGCTCCCTCGCTCTTCAATCCATATTCTTTGGACGAAGGGGTCATCGACGAATGGACACTATCCGAGAAACTCGGCGACCAAGCCGCGTCAGTTATCGAAAAGCACTATGCCACCTTTATCACCGAGCAAGACTTTGCCGATATAAGAGACGCAGGCCTTGATCACGTTCGGATCCAATTCTCGTACTGGGCACTGAAAACGTACGACGGGGACCCGTATGTCCCCAAAATTGCATGGCGATATCTCCTCCGAGCCATCGAATACTGCCGCAAATACGGACTCCGCGTCAACCTCGACCCGCACGGCATCCCCGGCAGCCAGAACGGCTGGAACCACAGTGGTCGACAGGGATTGATCCGCTGGCTGAACGGCACCGAAGGAGAGATGAACCGGCAACGATCTCTCGAGATGCATGACCAGCTGTCGCAATTCTTCGCGCAAGACCGATACAAGAACGTCGTCACGATCTACGGCCTCGTGAACGAGCCCCTGATGCTTTCCCTTCCCGTGGAAGCCGTCCTCAACTGGACCCTCCAAGCCACCGAACTGGTCCAGAAAAACGGCATCAAAGCCTGGGTCACCGTGCACGACGGCTTCCTCAATCTAAGCAAATGGGACAAGATGCTCAAAACCCGCCCGGATAACATGATGCTCGACACCCACCAGTACACCGTCTTCAACACGGGCGAAATTGTCCTCAACCACACTAGAAAAGTAGAGCTGATTTGCGAGAGCTGGTACACCATGATCCGGGCGATCAACATCACCAGCACGGGGTACGTACCCCCCCTCCTTTCTATACAATTAACTGACCCTTGATATAGCTGGGGCCCAACCATCTGCGGCGAATGGTCCCAAGCCGATACAGACTGCGCCCAATACCTCAACGACGTCGGCCGCGGCACCCGCTGGGAGGGCACTTTCTCTCTGACCGATTCTACGGAGTACTGCCCCACCGCGAGCGCCGGCACCTGCAGCTGCACGCAAGCGAATGCCGTCCCGGGCGTCTACTCGGAGGAATACAAGACGTTTCTGCAAACGTACGCCGAAGCCCAGATGTCGGCCTTTGAGACCGCGATGGGATGGTTCTACTGGACGTGGGCGACAGAGTCGGCGGCGCAGTGGAGCTACCGGACGGCGTGGAAGGATGGGTATATGCCCAAGAAGGCGTACAGCCCGGCATTCAAGTGCGGGGACGCGATTCCGAGTTTTGGCAATTTACCGGAGTATTATTGAGCTTTTTATCTGTTGGTTGTTTGGCGTACGGCGGGCATTTAACGGTCATATAGTGAGCGTTCATTGTGCCATGATTGGAGCATCTATGTAGCTACCTCGTGAGCTGCTTGTTAGATTAAAGTACTATTCTCCCGACCACGATTAGACTCCCAGCTTGGCAATAAATGTCTCAAGCCTAAAAAATGCCCACCCCTTAAGTGGATCCGTCCAAGAAATGACCACCCGACGGCAAATTTCCCAATCCAGCAAATGCGGGGGTGATGCGGGGGATGGCCCAAACGGGGCCTAGCCGCGGCCCCCATCCAATCTACGCGGCAAGTCTTTCCGTCCTTCCCCCGTCTAAGTTCCCATCAGCTCAACCCTCATGACCCCATCACGCAAACCAAGGAATCGTCTGATCGCTGGCTGGTAATTGCCCGCCCCCAACCCTCTCCCCTATGCCACACTAACCAATTCCACTCCCCTAGTCAAAGATGTCGAAGTCAGACCACCCTCCCTTTCCCACACTGACCGCAGGAACTAAGCTAATTCTTCAACTCACACCCCAGCCCGTCATCTAAAATGTATGTTCCCGCCGCGGTCATCAGACATCTCATTTAATTAACTTCTGACAATACTACGCAGGCGACACCAACACCCCATCTTGCAATCATTGCTACCGAGCAGGTGCGACTTGCAAGAGAGGGATTAATATTCGATTCCGAAAGGGATTGCATTTAGTGGGGGATCATGATGCTGCGTTCCCTGAGAGGGAATTGTGGATGGATTTGATGGGGCCGAGTTAGTATCTCTTTCTTCTTGTTGTTGGGGTGGGTGCTGGCTGACTGACTGGTCTGAAGTTAGGTTTGTGGATGAGACGGTTGGGATTAAGAGGTTGTATGAGGTTGAGGAGTGTGAGTCCTCGGGGGGTTCTGGGGATGTGGTTGGTGATGGTTTTGAGCAGTTTGCTTCGCCATTGACGGATGTAAGACTGGGGGGTAGGTCTGCGACTCAGCGGCTGGGTGATGATGGCTCGTCGCATGAAATGGAGATGTTGGCTGGAGGGACTTTTCAGCATGCTTCGGAGGAGTCCAGGAGGGAGTTACAGACCGCTGGTTTGGTACAGGAACAGAGGTTGTCGTTTAATGGGAGAGAGGCTACGTTGATGCGCAACTATGTGGAGAATATGGCGTTGTGGGTGAGTAGATCTGCTTGTTGTGGTTGGAGGTGGGTTTTGTTGGGCATATGCTGATTCTATAAAGGCAGATATCACAGACCCTCATCGACATTTCGAGGTAGAGGTCCCTGTGCGAGCGGTGCAGGAGCCTGTCTTGCGCTTTGCGATTTTTGCGTACTCTTCTCGGCACGTTGAAAGACAGGGCAAGGGAAACGAGGCAGAAGCGTTGCAGTACCATAACCACTGTCTGCAACTTCTGATTCCGGCGCTGTCTGGCCCAGGAGGTGACTTGACGGATGTGGTTCTTGCCGCTGTCGCGATCCTACGCCAGCATGAGGAGATGGAGTGTATGTACGGTGATCATAGACGGAGCATCACAAGCTGACTTGCTTAGATGACGATAACCAGTTCCATCTGACGGGAGCAGCACATATACTGAACACTGTATCGTCCTTCGGATCCTCAGGCGGACTTGGCGAGGCAGCTGCCTGGCTCTGTCTTCGCGAAGATATCCACGTATCGCTCATCTCGCAACAGCCCCTGCGAACGAACCTGGAAAGCTTCCATAAGTCGGATATATTTATCAGAACCGACGAGTTTGCCTGGGCAGCGCGGATGGTCTTCTTACTAGCCAAAGTGCTGAAATGCGCATTCAACCAAGTGTCGTCGCCAGAATATACTGCACTACAGAGCATTGCCCAAGAGGTCGAAGACTGGAACACCAGGAAGCCGCCTTCTTTTCATCCTCTTCGAGTTCTCCCTCGTGACAAGGATGTGTCGCGCCGATTTCCAGAGATGTGGATGCTGTTACCAGTGCATGGTGAGTTACCAACCAATCTCTTGGATGAGTCTACTGACTTTACCAGTGATCGGGGTTCAGTACTACCACATCGCCAAGATTGTCCTAGCCTTTTCTTGTTGCCCCAGTCCATCTCTCGCTTACGAGAGCTTTAAGAACTCGCGAAACATTGAGGTTGGTTTGGAAAATTCTATCGTTGTGATCGTTCTGACGATCCCAGAAAACGATTCGACACCACCTTTTCATGGTGCTTGGATTGGCCAAGTCGAATCCCAAAGCGGAGAACACGCTTTTTACCGCACGGCACAGTTTGGTAGCCTGTAAGTGACAGGCCAGGTGTCATGTGGCATGACTGGGTTGCCTTGGCCGTACTGACACCATTAGGGGGCTGGGTCATCCGGCATAGACCGGACCAGGAGGCTGCCGAGATTCTCCTGAGAGAAATGTGGACGAGGACAGGCTGGGACGTGGCCGCATCGATCCAGTCTTTACGAGAACAGTGGGCCGACGAGGACACGGACGCCGAGTCTTGACCTTGCCGACATACCCATCCGGCAAGCAACAGCCCTCCTGTTGGATAGATCACTTCACCAGCCTCGCATCTATTATTGCCACTTGATGGCCCAACGCTGCTGCCCTAGGGTACTCGATGCAGGCGCCAACAGCTACCTTCGCTGGCTGTGGTTTCATTCGCCCGGGCATATGCGATGTGATCGAGTGGCTGAAGCTTAAAAGGACGATACGACCGGGGCGTTGTGACCCGCCGATTGGCAGATAATGACCGTAGATCTAAGTGGTGCAGATGCTGCGCTGTGGGCATCACATTGGGCATCCTGCACCCGCAAAGATGCGATGCGACCCAGACTCAAGCCGGTGCAGTCTTCCAACCAGTTGAATGCTCAACTCGAAACCTATCGGGCCTCACTGTCCTCGTTGTAGCGGTGTAGAGACTGGTGACGGATCTTGAGATGCAAACTAGAACGGACCGCACGGAGCACCCTGCATGTTGCGAACCTATCATGATGCCGTTAATCTGCATCGAGCCGACTGTCGCGCAACATGATCGCCGTTCCGATAGGGTCCAAGTGGACGCCGGTTGGACAAGGTTGGACAATGGACCAGACCTATTTCACATTCCAGATTTCAAAGGTGGTTGTCGGCAACCGGAAGCGTCAGGAACAAATCAATGGCAACTGCGCTGATCCACGTGTAGCCACAATGTAACCCTACTTTCCCCTTCCCAGACCGGCCTCCGTTTGCGTCAATTCTCCTAGGTAATAATCCGACTTCCTCGTGAGTTACTCCGTATTATTCACCGGCAACCTCCTCCTTCACTCGTCCGTCCTCCTCACTAGTTAGTCCCTACTATAAACGCCACGACCAGCTCCACCGATCAGCTGGACGATCCTCCCATTCAATAGTTAGTGCACGTGAAGCCTCCGCAAATTGCGAACATCCCTGCCCACCTCGGTTCCGCAATCACGGCTCCGCATTTTGGCTACCTACCTACCCCTGAACGTCATTGGAACCCCGACTTTTTAAGAGAGCCCCGGTCCGGCCCAATGCTTGCTTGCTGTCATCATTCCATTTCTCCATTCCCCCGCATGTGCAGCTTAGCTTCCCTTCCTTCCTTCCAATCTGCCCGACATGCCTGACCATAAGAGCCACCACCACCGCTTCTCCCTGCGGTCTTTTTTCGGTAGTAAAAAGGATCGTCGGCCTACTTCTATTTCTTCTACTACTGAGGATTATCTTTATGAAAGGATTCCTAACCATCATTTTCTCTCTGATTCGAAACTCACGCCTCAGGCATCTGTCACTTCTATCCCGGAACCAACATCACCAACAACACAACCAACAACAACTACAACGGCATTCCTCTGGCAAGACATCGACTCCCCAGACCAAACAACAAATTACCTTCTCTCCGTGGACGACGACGACGACGACACTCTCCCCTCTTACATCACCACCACACACCTAACCTCAACCACAGCCCCAGACACAGACACAGACACAGACCCAGAAAAAATCCCAGCCATGCTCACCACAACCACCAAACAACCCCTCCACTCCCACCCAAATACCCCCATAACCTCCCTCCCCGGCTACAACGACGTCAGCGGCGCCGTCATCGTCGACTGGGACGGCCTCCCGCATTTCCTCTCCCCGCAAGAAGAAGAAGATCGGAAGATGAAGCTCCAGCGCGCCGTCAAGGAGAAGATGTTGGGTTTGCCCAGATGCACGGATTTTGAGTGGGAGAGGTCGGAGGCTCAGGAACAGGTCCAGAGCCAGGTCCAGGGAGTGGCGCAGGGGATGGGGATGGGGATGGGGATGGGGAGGAGTGTTTCGTTGCCGAAGTATAGCCCTACTAAGGGGAAGGGAATGGGGGAGGGGATGGCGATGGGGAGGGTGGTGGGCAGGTCGTCGGTGCGGTGATTGTTGGGTCTGGTTTTAACAGGCCATGAGCGATTTTGAGCGATTTGGATGGCTGCTGATTGGATTGTATGGATCGAGGGGATTCATCGTCGTTTGCTCTGTTCTGGTTTGCTCTGCTGTAATTGAGGATGAGAGGCGATCTTGGGGATGGAGCAGACGGCACAGCACAGCACAGCACAGGACCATCAACCGAACCGAACCGAACTGAACTGGAATTGCATCACGATTAACGACTTACGACGCCGATATGACAGAAGGAAAGGGAGAGGATACATGATCCCAGTGGAGAAGAAACCAAACCAAACCAAACTGCGACTTTTGTTGTTGTTCATGTTGTATCAATCACCACATATATACACACTCACGCACGCACCTTTTTCCCATTCCCCCATTCCAGTAGGTAGCAGCTTGTACTATACATCCAAACCCAAATCCAATCACTTCAAATCCATCAGCTCCTAAAAAGCTTCAACCCACCCTCCTCACGATCCTCCTCACTCTCCTCCCCGCTCATCTCCTCATCTCCATCCTCCTCCCGTAGCAACCCACTCGCCGTCTTGCCCAACAACGACGCAAAGAACTCCTCCCGCGCATTCTTCGTCCACGACCCGCGCTCCTCCGGCGCCATGAAATTCTGCAGCTTCTCATGCACATCGAACCGCATCTTGCGGCCCTTGGACGCCCGCGTATCCACATCCCGCTTCACCTTGTCCTTCCGCATGCCTGTCACCGGGTGGACTGCTGCTCCGCCGCGCGTCGGTAATTGAATGTGCAGGGTATCCAGACCGTTTGTGATTGCGTCCGAGGACGACATTCGCTGCTCGACCAGATCGCGGAGCAGGGATTGGTAGAACACCGTGTCGTCGTAGATGGGGCCCTCGGTGGCAGTAGAAGAAGAGGAGGTGTCTTGACGCGCGCGCTTGGCCGCCCGATCGCCCGTCTCGGTGGCGACCTGGGCGTCCAGCACAGCCGTGATGGTTTGCTGGTTTGCAGAGGAACTGAGCAGTTTGCCGCGCGTGTTGGCCGTGTTGGCGTTCGCGCCGCGCACTTTGGCCGACCATTTGTCCAGGATGGTGCGGCGGTGCGGGTGCGCGGTGGTTTCGAGGTCCGTCATGCGCGTCCAGAGGGTCGCGGTCGAGGTGCTGGGGGTAGGGCGCTTGCGTTTCTTGGTCTCCTCGTTGCTGTTGTTGTGTTGGGCGTCGGCGAGCGCGACGCGCAGGTCTTCGAGGGTGGACCAGAGGGCCAGAGCGGCGGATTCGGCGGATGTGATGGCTTCCGAGTCCAGGTCTTCGGTGGAGTCAGCAAGGGAGAGCTGGTTGATTGCCGTGAGGCCTTTTTGGAGCTTGATCCGTGTGTTGAGAAGCGCGTCGAACGTCGAGCGTTGCTGCTTCACGGCTTTGCCTTTCACGGCGTCGGCTTTGGCGGCTTGCGAGATGGTCGCCGCGATGGTCTTTTGGTCTGTTGCCATGAGGCGCCGGAGTTCGTCTCTGTCGTCGCCGGTGCTGGTGCTGGGTTTGCGGGGGGCGTCTTCGTCGGATTCGTCATCCTCATCGTCATCCTCGTCGTCTTCATCATCGGAGGGGATCTCGTCGTCCTCGTCAGAGGCCATCTCATCGAATGACCCCTCGCTGTCCAGCTCGTCCGACTCGTCCGTGTCCATGCCGTCTACCTCAACCTGCTTCTTGCCTTTCTTTGCTGCCTTGGATGGTCGGGCCTCTTCTTCCTCCTCACTCTCTGAGCCCTCCTCGTCCTCGTCGCTGCCCAGCTCCAGATCCTCGTCTTCATCCTCATCCTCGTCTTCGTCTCCGTCCTCGTCGTCACTCGACCGCGCCGCAAACGGATCATCATCGCTGTCGGCGTCCAATGCCTCACGACTCACTTTCGACCCGGCATACTGTTTTCCGAGGGTGATCGGATCCTGCTTGCGCAGTTTCGCCTTGCTGCAAATCAACCGTCAGCAACCACACCGCAACCCAAACAAAACACCCCCAACACCACCCAAATGAAACAGAAAGAAACTAACCCAACATCCTGGTAATGTTCCCTCCCCGCACTGGCATCTCCCTTCTCACTGGCCTCCTCATCACTATCTCCATTTCCGCGATCCAAATCCTCCGGATCATAATCTAAGCAAGTGCGCATTAGCCCCCCATTCATTCCCTCAGCACCCAAAACAATAGGAAAATACCTCTCGGAGTCAAATCCTCCAACTCAGCAATCTGCTCGGCCAGCGATTTCGGACCCATGGCTGCGCTGTTCTTCTGCAAGAAAAATGAACCAGACTAAGGCAGCTCGTAGCGCATTAGCAACTTTTTTTTTTTTTTTTTTGTTTTTCTGCCCGAGATTTCGGGATGCGGTGGCGGGATTACTTTCCTCCCTGGGGAAGGTGTAACATAAATGGGGTGGGTTTTACCGGCGGTCAGGTTTAACGGGCAGTATCTATCTATGGATGCGGGTTGAGCTGTGATGAATCCATTCGACAACTATCTATCGATTCATCATTCAGCATGTTGGGGAAGAGATTGTTCTCCACAGCCAGGGTGCTGCAGCATGACAATCCTTTGGTACATCCTCCCCACCCTCCCTTCTTATTTTCCTTCCGACTCTGGATCTATGCCAATGGGACTGATAATAAAACAGGGTCTCCCTCGTTCCGGCACTCCGCCCTCATTCCGCAGCCGTCGCGGACTCCCCGAGAAACGCAAGATCCGCGATGTGAAGAAGGTGATTGCCGTGTCGTCTGCGAAGGGTGGAGTGGGCAAATCGACGATAGCCGGTACATACATACATCCCACCTAGCTTCTCTCTCTTCGACATATATATCAAACGATACTAATCGTAAACGCCGGCAGTCAACCTCGCCCTCGCCTTCGCCCGTCGCGGCATCCGCACCGGCATCCTCGACACGGATATCTTCGGCCCTTCGATCCCAACGCTGTTGAATTTATCGGGCGAGCCTAGATTAGATGATAGTGCGTCTATACCATACCCTCACCATACCCTCATCCCAACCAAACCACCCACCAACTCTAACCCAAACACAACCTTAATGATATCCAGAGAACTGCCTCCTCCCCCTAACCAACTACGGACTAAAATCCATGTCAATGGGCTACCTCCTCCCCTCCTCCTCCTCTCAACCCACATCCACACCAGAGAGCAGACAACCAATGGACCCCACGCCCATCTCATGGCGCGGTCTGATGATTACCAAAGCAATGCACCAACTCCTACACAGCGTATCCTGGGGCCCCTTGGACGTGCTCTTCCTCGATCTTCCCCCCGGCACCGGCGACGTGCAACTCACCATCAACCAAGAAGTGATTGTCGATGGAGCGGTCATCGTGACCACGCCCCAGGATATTGCCCTGCGGGATGCGGTTCGCGGAATTGGCATGTTCCAGCGCATGGAGGTGCCGGTGTTGGGCATGGTCAGGAATATGGCTTTTTTTGCGTGCCCCGGGTGTGGGTTGCAGACGAGCATTTTTTCGAATGGTGGACATGCGGGCTGTGGGGGTGATGGCGGGGGGTGGGGGGTTGAGGCGGAGTGTAAGAGGCTTGGGGTGGAGTTTTTGGGCGATGTCCCGCTGGATGCGAGGGTTTGTGAGGATGCGGATAGAGGGGTTCCGACTGTTGTTGCTGAGGAGGGGGGAGAGGATAAGGGCATGGGGGTGAGGAGGAAAGCGTTTTTGGATATTGCGGAGCAGGTTGCCAACAAGGTGGGGGTTCAGTGGTGATTTAGCTACTGGTATTTTTAGCTATGTAGGAGGGTTAGGATGTGTGGAGGATGTATAGTATGTAGTATAGGTTATACCCAATTTATTGTCATGTATTATGTTGGTTGCTTTATGTACAGTGACATGGTCTTGGGTTGTGTATGAGGTGTGTAGATGGTATCAGTAGGGGTATTCACAAACAGAAGAGATCAACAAGCAGAGAACAGCGTAAACTCGCCATGTTCAGACAAAGATTGTAAAGCCAGTAGGCATGAAGAGATCAAATAATAATCCAAGATAATAATCCTGGCAATCCAAGGTGATGACACAAGAAAGTCAATGATTGTATATCAGCCACAAATCGCTGTAAATGATCAATATGGAACAAACTCTTCAGCCGTCTTGTAAAACTCTCGCTCCGGCATCGTCGGACGCGCATGCTTCTCAGTGTCTGTGCCGTTCACACTAGCTGCACTGGTCACTTCAGCTGCACCGAGACTGACAGACGGCTCGATACTCCCCCCGTCCGTCGCATCAAAAGATCGATAGGCCGAATCATCGTCGCTTATCGGGCTCACTACTCCCCCCGCATGGAGGACAGCTCGCGTGCTCGCTGCATCTACCCCTGTAGTAGTCACTGCCAAGGACTTCTCATCGCCGATCGTGCTGCTGTCTTCCGGCAGCTCCGAGGTGAATTCACTGCGGATGGTGCCCGAGCCGGCATGCGACAACGGACGTTGGCGGAGGCGCGCCCAAACGGCGTCAGATCCAGTCGGAATGGTCCCGGCTTCGCGGTAGAGTGACCTCGTGCTGGCGTTCTCGTCGAGGAGCTTCTTTCCCTCGTATTCGGGAAGCAGGATCAGTCGGCTGGTGGACTTGGTAAGCGACGGGGCGAGTGCGTCACTTGAGCTCTTGGGAGAGGCCATACTCGCCCGTTCGTAGGTGTCTGCTGCGTCTCTCACATCTGTAGGCTCCTGGATAACGATTCCTGGTCGAGTGGATGGGTCGACGGTGGGTAAAGTGGCCGCCTTTTGTGCGTCTGCCTCGTCCATCGATGCTCCGGCGCGTCCGGCGTCGACACTGGTCCGCTTGGCACGGCCGCCTTTCTGCTGGTCCCGCGCGATGATTCTCTCGTCTTGCTTGCTGGCCACCCGGCTCCACATGGTCATGGGGTAGCTCTTGCGGCCGGTCTTGGATGGCAAGACGCCAGGGGCTGTTCGTCTAGCCGCAAGGGAGCTTGGGGGAGGCAGCTCGCCCTTGAAGGCTTGTAGCCCGTACGCCAGTTCCTTGATCCGCTGCCGTTGAACGCGGAGCTTCTCTTTTGCGAACTTGTCGTCCCACTCCTGCTTCGCTACCAGCCACCCGCGGACCAGATCCGGGTTGAAGGCACCAATTTCGGAGTTGGGGATTTGAAGAACCGAGCATGATGATGGAGGATCAAGCGGATACACATTGCCTCGTTTGTCAACTCGCTGGCGGATCATGCGATCTTTGAATGCCGGTAATGGGTCGCCGGCTTTTCCAATCGATGAGACCGAGTCATCAGTGGCACCGTCCGTGGCATCACCCGTACTGTCGGACTCGCTGGACGAACCCGATCGCTGGTCGGCGATTTCCATCTCGGCATTCTGGGCGCATGCCAGGGCCCAAGCTCCGAATTGCGCGATGGCCCGGTACATGTACTTGGCCGGGCGTGTGAAGCTGAGGGTGGGAGCAACGTGGCAGAGGTCATCCCAGACCTGAAGCTGCACGTGTGTCCCTGGGTATTTGTGAAGGATCTCGCGTGTCGGATCGTGCTCCTCCATGAACCTATCACTAGGCGGGTATGCCGCGGGGTTGGCGGCCTTGTGAGCAACGTAGAATTGTTCATCTCGTAGCATTTCGCCGCCACCACTTTGGATCAGCAGCGGGGGCAGACCTCCTAAAGACGGCTGCAGGATTGGAGAAACCAGAGGATGTGTCAAGAGTTCGTTGGTCGTGTACATGTGGATCTGATCCTTGACCTCCACAGTCTCACCGTCAAGCGTCACCCTGATACTCTCGTGGTCAGCCTCAGGCGCGCCATTCCTATAGGCCGAATACCCCCTCGCTGCCGTGTCTGCAGCCTCGCTATTGTCGTTTGGAATCGCCCTGAGTGCTTCACTTTGGCTAGCCGGATGCTTGGCGATGCCTTTCTTGAGCTCGCGGAGCTCATCTGCATTTGGCGGGGGCCATGCGGCAGAGGGCTTATGTCTAAAGCCATACGGAGGAATATAATCGCCTGGATTGTCGGCGACAATGCTCGGGAATGAATGGGTGAGGTCCACCCAGGGGGAGATCAGGATTGCGCCCGCAGGCAAGGGAATCCCTTGATCGCGCAGAATGACGAGCATCCTTTCAACGTCAGCCATGTCCTCTCGCCGACGCGGTTCACTTACGAGAGCACCATTCCTCCTCCTGCCGAATCTCCGGCAAAAATAATCTCCTTGGGGTCGTGAGCTTCCAAAAGATACAGATAAGCGGCCAGAGAGTCTTGCAGACTGCATGGAAACGGATATTGCGGGGCCAGACGATATTTCGCTGCGACAGGAATTAGCTTTCTCCTCCCATGGGTCGTTCACTGTATCCAAACTCACTACTCCCGTTAGCATTCATTATCAGATCAGGTGGATGAACCTACCGTGCAAACACTCGTCCTTTGAGCTTCCTCGCGTGCCGCTGCATCTGGTACCGATGCGTATCCACACTGGCGAAGAAATAAGCCCCGCCATGGATATACAGCATGATCCGCTTCTGGCTGGGGTGATCACGACTCGTCTGCGTCCGTTCATTGTAATCGTCCTTCATCTCGATCCACTCTCCCTTCAGATCCTCGGCCGGGCCCCGCCATTGCCACCACTCACTCCCGCCAACCCGCTCGATGCCCTTGGGGCCCAGTTGCTTGTTGATGGCAGCTGCTGCCGACGATAGGTGATCTTCCGACACGGTCACGGTCTGGAGCTTCACCCAATGAGGCACGGGCACTTTCTGGCAGGAAAAGGCCTGGAGGTCCTCGACGGGGTGCTTGGCCGCGTAGGCGAGGAATTCGCGCATGATCCGGATGGCTTCATCGTAGGTAAGGTGGACATTGGGCTTATGGCGCAGCGATTTGCGATGTAGATACTGGAGAGAGAAGCAGGTCAGGATAAGAAGCAGGGTCAAGAACAATGAAGCGGGTGACAGCGGCAGAGCGACCCACATGAGAGATCAGGGTCTGAAGGACCGCCGGGGTGAGGGCCACGCCCAGGGCGAAGGTATTTAGCGGCATGGTGATGATCTAGAGGAGAAAGAAGCGACCAGGACGCATGGTTTATGTAGTCCGAAGAAAAAAAGAAGCTAAGGATAGCCGTGAGGATAACGGTGACCGGTGGGTCGGGTCGCAAGGAATGAAGGGGGAAAGGGGGAGGTTGAAACGAGCGCATGCAGAACCCGAGAGAAACGAGCGAGGAGATCGAGCCGAGGACAGGAACGCATTGCAGCTCAATCCGATTGCCACCTGTCATTGGGCACTGAGGCACAAACAGCAGCACGGCTTATCGTCATGGCATTGGGGGGAGCTGAGCGTCCTGACTGGCGAAGAACGCGAGAAGGCCGACCGGCGGTGATGTCATGGGGGGGCCGGCCCCTTGCGGCGGTGGTGCTGGCCGCCTTTCGCCCAATCACCGCCACGCTGGCTGACTTGTCTCGCCAGCAGACTCTGAGATTAAGATGGGCGGTCCAAGCTTTCCTGCAGCTGTGATCCTCGCTTCTGATCTTATCCTTCAAGCGGAAGCCAAGACTCCGAGATGGAGGCTTGTCCTTTAGTCTAACATAACAAAGACTGTCACAGCCTCGGGCGTTCTACACCGGTTCGAAGATTTCCACACACAACCCCATTCATTGGTAGGAATCAAAATTTTGTACACTAATAAACAGCCGGGCTAGACACAGCCTCGGGAGAAGAGAATATTATACAATCATCACAAGCCACACTCCAATGTCGTCAACCCTCTCATGACACACAAGTGCATTTCCTATCCATGTTAGCCATGACTCCTCTCATCAACCGGATCCACTTACCCCTTCTTGCACTTCTTCTTCTTGCACGAGGACGAGGACGACGAGTCCTTAGTCTCCTCCGACGATTTCTTGGTGGTCTTGGTGGTCGTTTCCTCCTTCGTTGTGGTAGCCTTTTCCGTCTCCTTGGTCGAGGTCGTGGTAGTGGTCTTCTCAGAGGTGGTGGTGGTGGAGTGCGTGGACGTCGTACTCGTGGTCTCCTTGGCCGTCGTGCTGGTAGATTCCGTGGTGCTCGTCGTCTCCTTGGCCTCCGAGGTAGTGGTCTTTGCGCTGGTGGACGAGTCCTTGGCCTCCGTCGAAGAGCTATGGGCCGCTGTGCTGGTCTCCTTGTCCACTACCTTCACGCTACTGGTAGTCTTTGACGAGTGTTCGACCTCGGCAGATCCGGAGCTGTGCGTGGTCTTGGTCTCTGCTTCGGGGGTGTGTGAGGTGTGTGTCGTAGGCGTGACCGTTGCCTTGTGCGAACTCGTCGCGGTGGCCTTGGCCGAGTGCGAACCTATTCCATGATTAGCATCCTGCAATAATCGCCCTCGGAGCAACTCACCTGTCTCAGTTGCCGTGCTTCCCGTATGCGCCGGCGTAGCCTTGCTGGAGGCAGAGTGGGATGCTTTTGCGGAGGAGGATGGCGTCGAAGTGGGCGTGCAGACCGCCGCCGAGGATTCACGCTTGGCAAAAGCAGTGCCATCATTTGCACTCCAGTCCAGCAACTGGCTGTTCTCCCATTTCCACGACGCCGTCGGGTATTTCTCGTTGAACGCATCCAACGCCTGGCCGTAGATATTCTTCACCCCCGCAGCCTCCGTGCTGGTCACGAGTCCCGAAACGGAGGAGATGCGGGTCGAGACTGCGTCCGCTTGAGTCTGCACAAATTCCTCCATCCAGCTGGAATAGGCGCTGGCCCAACCGCCATTCGGCTGGGGGAGCTCCAGATCGGCATTGCACTGTCTCTGGGACGCCATGAGGTTGTCAATTCCAATGAATGCTTTATAGATACGGGTGTTGGAGTTCTTGAAGTAAGTCGCAATGCTGCTATCGCGGAGCATAGCGACCACAACCGCCATGGTGTTCATAATGCTCAAGGCACTGGATTGGAGAGTATTTCCAGTATCTGGCGTGGGCAAGCCGGTTAGGCTGTCGCTTCCAAACATCTGGTGCACTGAATTAGCCGCTGTTGACCGTGTCCATCTCAAAACCCAAAAAGAAGAATGGTGACTTACAGGGGCTTTGTAACTATTCAAACGACTGTCTTCAGCCACCAGATCCGGGTATTTCATGCCAGGCAACTGTGTGTATATATTAGTACCTCCCGGAGCATGGGTTGCTTGGTACGGTATACATACAAAGCTGTAGAGCTTCTGGAGTCGGGACTTGAGTTCACCTCTCTGGTTCGTGAAAGTAGTATCGATTGTCAGGAACCACGTGTTAAAATCCTCGCAGAAGTCGTACTTGTCGATCATAGCGATCAGGAATGAATCTAGAATCTGCAGTTCATCTGAGAAGAGTCAGCTCAAGCATAGCCACTTAGATGCTGGACCTACTCACAAACATGATCGATGTTGATGTGAGGCTCCTTAGCGTTGGCCTCCTTGATTTGTGTCCCCAGGGCGAGGTAGGTTTTCTGGGAGCCGTCCTCGACGGTGTCCCAATAGGCTGCCGTCGCCCGCGGAACGTCCGCTGACTGGGCGATTGTGGTGTAAGTGGCAGCTGCATCGCATGAATCCAGTTTCGGGATAAAGTAGCCAAGGAAGCTATAGCCGTCTGCGCTGTTCTGGCCACTTTGTATCTTCTTCGAAGTGAAATATTTGGGTTTGTAAATCGTGTCGGTCAAAGTGCATTCACCCAGCTTAGTGATCTCGTCGTGACCTCGGCGGGCGAAATGGTTCAAGTGCGTGATCTCACCGTGGCTTCGTCGCCTTGTCGATGAAGTAGCTTCTTCATTCTGTTCAATATCATCTGCGGTGAGATTGGCAGGAATGGAGTACTTCCAGCAGGTCGACGCCGAGGTCGCACTCGCAGCAGCAGCCAAGGTCGAGGACGATGCTTCCCCTCGGGCCATGGGCCAAAGAGAAGCAGAGGCCATATTGGCCAGCACGAGCAAGAGAGCGGCAGATTTAGGACCAGCCATGATGGAATGGGTGAGGAGTCAGTTGTGTGATTTCGAACGGACCGGAAGAGCAAGACTGGGTATTTATCCCTTCTCTCCCGAGGGCCCATACTGCTTTGAGTGCCCGTATACTTCGGGGTTAGGGAGCCAATCTAATCCCGAGGCTCTGCGATGCGTATACTTTGGGGGCTATGATGTTTCATTGATGGGGCCAAATTGCGGAGGCGCAGGTACCGGAGCGGAAAGTTAGGGCTGGAAGGCTCAGGATCAGCCACCGCCCCCAGCCTAAGCTCTTTATAATCCCGTCCCTTCGGCTTTCCTCGCAACATCACTTCTTAGGACACCCCAGTGTCATGCAACGCTTTGGCTCCACATGAGTCTCTTCGTATTGCCCCCTGAACTTCTCGAGGCGATCTTGGCACGGGTCGCCTCACGTGCTTCCCTTGCCAGCCTCGCGCGGGTCTGCCAGCAGCTCCGGCCAGTCGTCGAGCGCATTTTGTACCAATCGGTGTACTTGCGCAACCACGACGGGAAAAAATTCGCATACGCTCTGGACTGCCTGCCAGCTCGTGCCGAATATGTTCAAGAGCTCCTAGTCCACTACCACTATGTCGATGTTCCAGATGAAGAGGACTATTACCCGTGTTATGCGGAAAGCCTCGCCCCCACAATCAGCCGCCTCGTAAATTTGAGGTCGCTTGTCGTCAAGGGCCTTGAATATGATGCTGAGCGAGAGGAAGACGATGAATACCTGGGCGGGTATGAGAGAGTCATCGAAGAGACCAAGAAATGGAACGATATTTTTGCGCAGTCTGCCGTGCCAGGCTCGCAGATCCTTCAGTCACTTACAAAATGTCTGCCAATGTTTTTATCCAGCAGTGGCCACTCTGCTAATGATCTTCAGGTCAGCTCATCATGGATGATCTTTCACGCTCAGAACCGCCTTGGAACTTTCGCCTGCGGGGGACCGTGATGATCCATCCGTACCTAAAAGATTTGACCCTTGTGGGGGCTAATGTTTCAACCCTGGAGGACTCTCTCATGGCTTCCGCTCGATCAACATCACTCGAAAAACTAAGTCTGTTCGGTTGTGATGCGGCGCCTAGCGCGATACGGGACCTGTTGTCGCTGCCCCGAGCCTTGAAACATTTTATCTATAAAGGGGCCCCTTGGACGCATAGGCCATACAATCTTATGGGGGACCGGCAGAAATGCATTGACGTCGTGAAGGTGCAGGCCGACTCCCTTCTTACCCTTGACATGGACTTTTATCCAGGCAATTGGGAAAATCCAGCGCTAGACTTTCGCGATTTCCGCAGCCTGGAACAGCTTACTGTTGACCCCAGCGCCCTGAGAGGAAACGGAAAGTTTGACCCTAAGGACAATAACGAGGTCTGCCTGTGGGAAAGCCCTGAGCTAGAGTGCCAGCTTCCATCCAGCATCAAACGTCTGGTGTTCTTCGAATATCACGAACATAGCACCCCAGACCTGTACACTTTACCGCTGGTCTACAATTGGATTTCACGGGGAAGCTTGCCTAATCTGGAAATCATCACCGTCGAGTCCGCCAAGTCATCCGAGGACACAATATTGAACAGCCTGTTTGGAGACAGCAGCGGACGGTCAGTGTTTCAAGCATTCCAAGAAGTCGGAGTGCAATTGCGGGTTAGGCATGTGCCTGACAGCACCGAAGCTGGGTATCGGCTTTTTGACTGTGACCGTTGCGGGGTGTGTTGGCGGATTCGGGGAATCCATTTCTTTTGACTGTTTCTGTTACTCCTCACTCGGAAGGATATGAAAGATGCGCGAAGTACACATTCCGAAAGCCCGTTTCTAACACTGTAAATGAATGTCAGCGCACATAGATCTAGGGAAGTGACGCGTGTCGCCAGTAGCTTTCTCTCTCGTATTCCTTCTGCGCGGTCCGAAATGCCGATCAGAGAGCGAATTGGCGTAACCAAAGTCCGAAGGAATCAGTGGCGCGGGGGCCAAGCGGCATACAAGTCACTAGCATCATTAGGCTAATTTAAGGTCAGACCAGACAAGGTTAAATTTGGGGCTCACACGAGGCTTTCGAGCTGGAGACACGCGGCTCGGGCAGTAGAATGGTCTGGGCGATGGGGGCCGACTGACTGACTGGTTATCAGTTGATGAACATGGCACCCACGCCCCTGAATATCATCGGGTTGACTAAATAGATCGTCAGGGGACATTGTATGGAATTATGGACCGAGATTTGTTATTCCGCGTTGTGTTTACATACCTGGTGTCATTGTAGAGCATAAGGGCTCGGAGATCATGGCGATTGCTCCGAGGTGGGGTGGGTGGGTGGAGCTGATCCCGAACTCGGTGATCTTTAGGTCACCATGAGATTTCGGGCTAGTTGGTGTATGACCCGTCGCACCTCCTTATTATCCTGCTCTCCATGAAGTCTTTTGAGCACTCTGGAACGATCATCTAAAACGGACCAGATATCGGCCCCAGGAGTTTGGAACGTATGCTTCATACCCTCTATGCTCTGAATAGTGCCAATATCGTTGGTCGCCCTCACTTTGGTTCCCATGGAAGTATTTTGTCCAATAATGACCACCCAAATTACCGGCGCAGCCAGACCAACTGAGGACCCTGTCTCATCCTTGTCCTCTACACCACGGAGCTCGATATGGCCCTAGACAGCTGGAACGAGGTAGTCGACCTTGTCGGGTGAGACCCAGCTGTAGACCTGTCCTTCTGCTGCTGAAGCTCCAATTGGGCCCAAATAGGACCTGAGTACATCGATGGCAAAGAGAGCACGTCAGTCCACAGGGTTTGAGACGATCGGCAATCCTGTTCTAGCAACCTCTTATAGCCAGTAAATATGGATGTATGTCTATCACAGGCCACCACCTCCAGGCTTTCTCCCTCCCTCATTCCAACCGTATTGGGTTAGTACGATCAATGCATGTAGAACGGCGCCAAATTCCATTGAGGCCATGGTAACCGCCAAGGACAAGAAAAGACCCCTGCAGCTACCCAATGAAAGGCTAACACAGCATACCTGAAACTGTATGAGGGAAACCGCACTCACCTATCATGGCGCTATTTTTTGGTTGAGCCAATCTGAGTACCAGATATGTAACAGCATGCAACCAATAGAAGATCTAGTCCTCGGTATCTATCATACTGCCCGGATCAATAGAGCAGGCCGAGGACACATGACCAGTTCCGTACATCTGGCCCGTGCGTAACCAAGCATTCTATTAAAAACACCCTCTCAACCAACCATGACCGCGTTCCAGGAATACGCCGTACATTGCGGACAATGACAGCACCACTAAGCTCGTTGAGAATGTCGCTCCGCGGACTTTTCAAGTCGAGCCCGTGTAAAACACCAAGTGCCCGGATTCAAGTTCTACCAACGGCTGAACTGCTTGAAGAAGAGTGCACTCCGCATTATAATCCGAAGCATTTTTACCCTGCCCGCCTCTACGAAGTACTTCACAACAGATACCAGATAACCGCGAAACTTGGCTGGGGCATCAGCTCAACTGTTTGGTTGGCTCGTGACCTGCAACAGTATGTCTAACGCTGCTCTTCGTGGTTGTTGACTAATGTAATAGGTGGCGCTGGCGCCAGACACGCTACGTTGCCGTCAAAATAAAGGCGAACAATTACATTACCACAGAAGACGCGGAAAGGGATCTGCGCATTACAGAGCACATTAGTCGCACAAACCCTCGGCATGTAGGCTGCAACTTTGTCAGCACGTTGCTTGATTCTTTTAACTTGCCAGGCCCTTATGGCACTCATGTCTGCATGGTGTTTGATCCCCTATGTGAGCCTCTGTGGATGCTAAGACAGCGATTTCATGAGAATGTGCTTCCATTGGATGTGATGAAACCTGTTGCAAGAATGATCCTAGAAGGCCTTTGCTACCTTCACTCCCAATGCCACATCATTCATACAGGTATTCCCCTTCGCCAAATCAAAAGCAAGAAGTATCCTACTGATTGATTAACAAGATTTGAAACCTGATAATATTCTCATGTCTCTCCGAGACCCGTCTGTACTCGATAAAGTTGCTGAGGATGAAATGAATGAACCTCTACCTCAGAAACATCTTGAAGATCGAACAATATATCTTTCAAGAAACCAGTTTGGCTTAGAGGTAGGAGAGCTAGGGAGACCAGTAATCACTGATTTTGGGCTGGCTGTGACTGGATCTCAGATCCATCATCATCTCATTCAACCTGATGATTACCGAGCCCCTGAAGTTATTATTGGGGCAGGTTGGAGCTACAGTGTTGATATTTGGAACCTGGGTGTTTTGGTGTGTTTTATGATTTTGTGCCAGGGAATTCAAATTAACTTATAATAAAATAGATTTTGGATTTATTACAGGGAAGGGGACCTTTTGATATGCCACAATCAGATACTTCCGCATTCTCTAATGAGAAACATCTGGCCCGCATAATATCGATACTTGGTCCTCCGCCTGTGGATATGCTTCGCCAAGCAAAAGACAGTTCTCGATATTTTGACGTTGAAGGTATTGTTTTATCCTCGCGATATCAGAGACTAGCTAATTTCGATACAGGAAAGTTTAGATATCCGGAGCTTATCCCAGAGAGCGGAGAACTTGATAGCATCCTTTCCGACATCGAAGGGTATGACAAACAGGTGTTTCTTAATTTTATATCGCGGATGCTGCGGTGGCGACCAGATCTTCGAGACGGCGTGGAAGATTTACTCTGGGATCCTTGGCTCCAAGACTAGTGATAATAGTTATTTACATCCATGATGTATTATGAGCTCCCGGAATGCAAGCTGCGCCACGCAGGCGGAGGAATTGCGGCTGCCGTAATGATTGGTCGCATAATTGGTTCCATGGTTACGGATACTTCGCTGGCTCTTGGTCTCGTTTTCAATGCCGTCTTATAGTCTTATATACCAATCGTGTCGTCTCTGCTGGTATATTTTCATTCCTATCCGAAGTACAATTTTTAAAGGAAGGACCAACGGAGCTAGAGGAATTAAGTCATCTCGAATATACATAACTTCGCCGCATCCGACCACAAATCTTACTATTGCTCGTTGATCAAATTGATCTCAAGGACTGGATCAAGAGGAGAAGGAGAACTGGAAGGAAAGAGAAGTTGGGAGGACTAGGGAGAGCTCCACCACACCGCTTATCTTATCCGGTCCGGTAATCTCTCCGACAGCTCTCTCTCTCTCTCCATCACACCATTTCCTCCTCCACCTTCACTTCCACCTCCAACCATCAACAACATCCATCCATTCATCCACATACCCAAAATGCCACACCCAACAACAATGAAAGCCTGGCTGTACAGCCACACCTCCCCGACCCTCGAAAAAAACCTCACCCTAACGCCCACCGCCCCCGCCCCTCCACCCCCCAAACCCACCCAACTCCTCATCCGCGTCCTCACCTGCGCCCTAAACCCAGCTGATTACAAAGTCCCCTCGATGCCCGTCATCTCCCGCCTCTTGATCCGCAAACCCGCCAGTCCGTGCCTCGACTTCGCAGGCGAAATTATCACCCCGGGATCCAGCGTCACCGAGTTCAGCGCGGGCCAGATCGTCTACGGTACACTGCCTCTACCTACCCAGTTTGGGCCACTGGGAGAGTATATCATTGCAGAGGCGGAGCATGTACAATTGGTGCCGGAGGGGGTGGAGGTCGATCATGCGGCGACGGTGGGGGTTGCGGGGCAGACGGCGTGGCAGGCTGTTGCGCCGTATGTGACTCCTGATCAAGGGGATAAGGTGCTTGTTGTGGGTGCGTCTGGTGGATGTGGGATTTATGTGGTGCAGATTGCCAAGGCGTTGGGGTGTGAGGTGACTGCGGTGTGCTCGACCAAGAATGTGGAGTTTGTGAAGGGGTTGGGGGCGGACGAGGTGATTGATTACGCCAATGAGGATGTGGTGGAGGTGTTGAAGGGGAAGGGGAAGGTGTTTCGGTTGGTGGTGGATCATATCGGTGAGCCCACGGGGTTGTATGCGGAGAGTGAGGGGTTCCTTTTGCCCGGGGGCGTGTTTACGCAGGTCGGGGCGCATTGGATGCCCACGTTTGTGGTGAGGATGCTTAGGCCGCGGCTTTTGGGCGGCGGGAGTGCCAAGTATGTGCCGATCTTCTGGAAGAGTAATCGGAAGGATTTGACCAAGGTTGGGGAGTTGATCAAGGAGGGGAAGGTGAGGGTGGTGCTGGATAGTGTTTTTGAGTACGAGGATGCGCCAAAGGCATTTGAGAAGTTGAGGGAGGGGAGGGCGAGGGGGAAGATTGTGGTTCATGTCGCGGAGAGGGAGTAGAAGGTTATGGTATTGTATCTATATCATTACTATTCGTAGGGGGCGGATTCTAATGGTTTATGTGGATATCTGCATGGGGTTTATTGCCGCTTCAGGAACGTCAACGCCCCGATGGACATCGCATCCACGGCCGTTTGAAGCGTGGGCTCGATCACTGGCGCAAAGTATGGCGAGTGATTGCTGGGAAGGTCCTTCACCGTGTCATTCTTCACTGCGTCGTCCCAGGTTTGAGGATCGACGCCGCCATACGTCCACATCACGTACGGCGCGTTCACGGCTCGAGCCAGTAAAGAGAAATCCTCACTTGCGTTGGCAGGACTCGTCTCAACGAAGCGATCTTGGAAGTAAGAGCCGAAAGCATTCCGCAGGGTTTGCACGGTAGCGTCATCGTTGATGGTGGCCGGGGTGGAGGAGACGTGGTCGATTTGCGGTTCCTTTTCACAACCGGCCGACTCGCATTCGGCGCGGATGATCCGTTTTACTGAACCCACCACACGCTCGCGGATCGAGTCGTCGCACGTTCTCACGTCCAGCTTGAGGTCGAGAGTGTCCGGGATGACATTTCCCGCGTGACCGGCTTGGATGTAGCCACATGTCACCACGGCCAGCTTGCCTGGAGGCACCTGGCGGCCCACGATGGTCTGCAGCTTCATGATGATCGAGGCTCCCGTAACAACGGGGTCGATGCAGACCTCAGGTGCTGAACCATGACCACCCTTTCCGAAGATGCGCACGTTGAACGAATCCGCCGCCGTCAAGAGCCGGCCGGAGATGACACCGACCGTGCCTGCTTTCATGGGCATGACATGTTGTGCCAACACCACCTCGGGGTGGGGAATTTTATCATATAGACCGTCATCCAGCATGGCTCGCGCTCCCGATACTAATTCCTCAGCTGGTTGGAAGAGGCAGATCAGGGTGCCAGACCAATGCTCTCGGGCTGAATGAAGGAGAGAAGCACTGGCCATCAAGCTAACGACGTGGGTGTCATGACCGCAGGCATGCATGACTGGCACCTCTACTCCGTCCTTGTTCTTGGCGGTTTTGGTGCTTGCGTACGGAAGGCCTGTCTTCTCCTGCACTGGGAGTGCATCCATGTCTGCTCGCAGGAGAACTGTTGGTCCATCGCCATTTCGGAGAACGCCGGCAACGCCGTAGCCACCGATGTGCGTATGCACTTCGAATCCTACTTCCCTCAGATGTTCCGCAGCAATGGTCGAGGTTTCTTCTTCGCAGAAGGATAGTTCGGGGTGGCTATGGATGTGGCGATAGAGAGACTCGAACCGCGTCAGGTTGGGACGGAACTCCTCGAGTATGTCCCCTAACTTATCTGGAGACCATCAGCGTTATTGCCCGGTATGGAAAGCCTCAATGGAATCCAGGGTTCTATGAAGGCTTACTTGCGAGTTTCATTTGCATGTTTCGGATTCGGTGTCAAAGAGAGAAGATAGATTGGGTGTGAAATTGACTAGACGGCAGCTTTGGGCGCTTTATATGGAAGATCGGTGGCCTTCCGAACAGGTCAGTAAAGGTCGGAGTGGCAGGGGAGTTTTGTCTCCCGTGAGGGGAAACTGGAGCCCCATCTGGCTTTCCACCGGCACAAATGCCGACCTATGTAAGGGAGTTCCTTGTCTCAGGAAGGTCAATGGGTCTGGCGGGAGACGCCGATAAAGTAGGGCGATCCTGGGCGGGGCGGGGCGAGCTCGGCTAACTGGCCAGTCCCGCCCCCATCCTTATCTCCCTGAGGGTCGGCTATCGGAGCCTTGACCGATCCAGGCATCAGGCCGGCCCTTCCGTCCATTCACCATCCTACCTGTCAGCTATCTGCGAATTGGGGCAAACATGGTTGTTTCACTGAGCCACACTGGGTCTGCTCATACTTTTACTCACTGACCCCAATTCCACAAGTCCAAGCCGCCTGGTAGCGTCAGGACAGGTGGCAATGTGGTGGGCCAAACCTAATATTGCATCACTGCTGGATATCTCTCAAGTTCGTGTCGAGCAGGTGATTAATCTCTGTGAAGTCTATAGCAAAGGCCGGTATAGGCCTTGGCAATGTCTACAATCTAGAGCTGTTGAATGATTTGGACACCATCGTCAGGGGTCAGCTCCATCGTACTCTGCAACTCCGAGAAACAAATATTGACAATGACACAAATCGTGGTTGACTTATGGAATAGTGTCCATTGAGACGAAAATATCCAGCTTTGATGATTCCCAAAGGACACGCGAACGAATTTTATCTGCAAAAGGCATCGGAGTCTGTCAAGAAGCACTGGCTAAACAACAAGAAGATTTGAAGTCGGAGATGCTCGACAACTTCGACTCCTATTCGAGGAATAAGACATAGCAGAATTTATAGAGACAAGAGGTAGCTCTTTCAATGGAAGGCCATCCGCAAGTTACAAGAGAAGCGTGAAGGAGGGCTATCCTCGACAGTCGTTTATCCTTGCGAATACAAGGTCTCCAACGCTAGACTTGGTCAAAATGCTTGATGATAAAGATCATTGATGCTCAAGGTTGGAATATATCCAAAACCAAAGATTCCGATGCTTATACGGAGTACACAAAGTAGTGGTGACTAAGCCTCCTGCAAGAGACAAAGAATCCGTGTCAGCACAACTACAACACGTCGATCTGACTGGTAGTCATTATGGCTTACTACGAGGATCGACGGCTATATTCCCCAATCCTTTGTGCGACATTGATTACCCCGCCTGTTATGTTGCACAGGAGGTGCAGGGCTAACTTAACCTTTGTCTGGCTTAGTGCCAATTTTTTGATCAATCAATCAGTCAAAGCACTCGGGTACCTCCGAAGCAAGATTCATTGTTCTACTAGTGGTGAATGGAGCACATAATTATATACCTCAGTCACATGGGTTGCTGTCTGTAACAAGTTTCGCTTCACATTAGCAAGGGGTATCCTGGAAATCCTTAAAAGACACTGCAACCAGGTCAAGGACACAAAGAGGACTTTGCCCGGCTTCTAGACTAACAAGGATCGTGTCAGCCTCAAGTATCATATGCCCTTAGATCGCCATCAATATGAATCACCCCATTCTAATCGAGCAATGGGAATGCAAGCCTAGTGTTGGAGCCTATCGACTTAGTTGGTCATCCATTGGGTGGTTGCGCCTGTGTAACGCTCTCATTATAGCAAGCCAGACGGATCAGATGCACTCGGTTGTCTATGACTAGGTCACCTCTTTCACTACTATATATTCACCATGGTCTCCCAGCACTTTGCTCCAACTCACTACTTCCCTTCCAATAACCCAAATTAGCCCCACTTTGGTTAACACTCAACAGTCAACCTCGTCAACATGAAACTTTTCAACTTCCTCGCCCTCTCTTTCCTCACTACTCTCACCAACGCGGCAGCCGTCAGCCTTGAGGACACTACTCCTGTTCCTAAGGACACCCTTGACACCAGGTCTAACATGTGTGGGCAAATCTGCACTGGAAAGAACAGCTGCTACGGAAAATGCAACCGTTGCGTCAACCTTACCTGCAGATAGTGAGTCAACGTCCCCCCCGACTGTTACCTCCATCTAACCATCCCATAATCAGATCTACCTATCATTCAGTCTTTGTGGTCCATTGGCCCCAGTCAACTCTGCAGCATAAAATGGTAGTCAGCATCGCCTCTAGTTAACTCCATAACTAACCCCCTGTAGACGGCCATCGAAGCAACATTCCGTCTTTTCATTGCAATCCTCTGTGAGATCTTGAGCTGGTACATCCTTTTGTTTGGGGATCGCGTGATCGACCGAGAGGAATCAGAATTGATGGAGAATGAGGTCTTATTTGATGATGATGACAATTTTCGATGAGTGTTCTGGGTGTCACTACGCAGGTCGTGTTAGAGACTATTTAGAGTAACGGTATTGATTGCCTTGCTAGTTTATTTGGATTTGTGATGAGTTGAACTATCAAATTTCGTCGCTTTCAATATCGCCAGTGGCTTTTTCTCCTCCCTTGTCGTTGTCTTAATACTGTAACACTAGGAAGGCGCCAAACCATGTAGAAAAAATATCTCCAACTTCGAAACTGTTCTTGTTAGTTATCGATCCACTGAGAAGATATACGTGAAATAATTGCTGTATGTGTGGCGTGAAAATCGTCACGTAATCCAGTATTAAACTAACCACCGGGTGCTCCGCAAATATATGTAAACAGCACCAAGATATGCCGCATTTCGTAAAGCACAACCTACTACAATACAGTCTGTAAACTTACCCATACTCTCGACATCCATATAAACCAGCATAACCCGAGCACCCCCTAATATTGATAGATACCCGATTTACGAAGGACATGTCCCACCAGTAGGGAATGAAACTACAGTACTCCGTACCAGTCCTTCCAAAACACAGCTAGTGACATGGCAATGCAGGATAAGCCTCAATGACCCATATGCGAGATAACAGCCCAGCATGCTGACAGGCTGACCCCTTATAGACCCACCCACTCATTTCATCCTTAAACCGTTGGCTGCCTATGGGTTAGTCGGTAGGACCCGACAAGGTCCTTTTTCCCGCTTGTAGTAAATTGGACACGGACTTCGGTGTGAGAGACTCGTGCGCTACGATCGCTCAGAATCTAGACCTGGCTCATTATTTCTGCCTAAATGTCTTCTGCGATGCAGTGCTCTGTATTTATATTTTGGATGGTGGCACATGGGTGTTCCTGGTTGGTGGAGAAATTAGCTTTCCGACCAGCGGCAGGAACAAGGTTAGGTAGGAAAAACAAAAACAAAAACAAGACAAAAAGATAAGTCCCTCGACCCGGAATCGAACCAGGGATTTTCCGGTGACAATGAACCATTACAGCCGGACGCCATAACCAACTAGACCATCAAGGGCTTGTTATGTTTTCTGCTTCTTTAATAGCTTTATAGCTGGTGAGTAACGCAACTGCAAATTGGAATACGTTCAGCACGTGAGTTTTTCTGCCAAAGTGGAAGATCAGTCACAAGTTTATACCAATAATGTCTTTCTATCCAATCAATCCATTGTCTTTACTATTTAGATTATTATTGTCAAGTATATGACCTAATCAACGTAGCAATGAGCTCGGATCCGTGACTCAGAAAGGGCTCCCAGGCATCGATATTAAGCAACCAGTAATAAGCCATAACAGGCATAAGAAATAGTGCTTACCAAGCAGAAGATAAGGGATTTGGATAGCGTCAGGTATTAGCCCAATCACGAAGCCAGTTGGCCAACGCGGCGTGCTTGGCGCAGAAGGAAGGCCACCAGATCCGGTTGTCCTGGGCTCGGAGCCGCACGCTATTCAGGCAGCGAATATAAGACGACAGGAATGGTGATCCTGGCGCGCTCAATCACGTCACCCACTAACCTGTATAATATGCTGACAGGGGCCTTCTGTACGAGGCTCCAAAGTTGATCTGGGTCCCTCCAACATTGATTAGGCTTTAGGCCTGCTCTTAAATAGCTTTGGCTTTCAGCAGCAACTTGTTTGACCCAACCCTGCGGTGTATAGCAAGCACAAGCAGATACCGAGTGGGGTTCCGGAAGGATCGAATTCCCTTCACGTGCTCAGGGGTCCGTCATGCCTTTCACATCGGGAGAAAGAAATTTGCTGCAGCTGAACCAAAAGAGCTTCGACTTCAACATCCAATTTGAGCAGCTGTTTTTCTCTATCATCCCATCTGCTCTGTTTATTGTCTCGTCATTATGGCGCACTGTTTCCCAGGCACGGAAGCCCACTGTGGTGAATGCTCCAGTGTTCCAGCTCATCAAATTGGTATGATTTTTCTTCCAGGAGGCAGACATCTAGCCTCACGGTGCTGATAGACCGATGTAGGGTGCCATTACAACCTATGTTGGGCTTGAACTCTCGCTTCTCATCCTGGTTGCGGCGGGGTCTTTCCAAGTCACCAGCATGTTCATAGCGTCCTCGGCCCTCAAGCTTGTATCGGCTCTGTTCATGATAACGCTCAGTGTTCTCGACCACAGCAGAAGCCCAAGGCCGTCGGTGCTATTGAACAGCTACCTGTTTCTGACTCTTCTATTGGACGCAGCTCAGACGAGAACGTTGTTTCTATCGTCCGATGATAAGCCCGAGCTCACCTACAGCAGCATCTTCAGTGCGGCTCTAGCTCTGAAGATTGGAATACTGTTACTGGAAGCCCAGCAAAAATCCAAATGGGTCAGCTGGGATGAGAAGAAGCACAGCCCAGAGGAGACGAGTGGCATCTTCTCTCTTGGCGTCTTCTTCTGGCTGAACAATTTGTTCCTGATGGGCTACAGGAAAGTGCTGGCGATTGAGGACCTTTATCCCCTGGATAGCTCGTTCGACTCTGATGCGCTCCATGAGGAGTTCTCCAGGCACATGGACTACTCCAAACTAAAAGGCGACAAGTATGGTCTTGTCAAGGTGCTCGTGCGCACGCTGAAAGTCCCGCTCCTACTTCCTGTACTACCCCGTCTGGCACGTCTTGCTTTCACGTTCAGTCAACCACTTTTTCTTGAAAAGCTGTTGGATTACCTATCTCAGCCTCAACTTGACCCCGATGTCGGATATGGGTTTATCGGGGCTAGCATGCTGATTTATTCAGGGCTTGCTATCTCCTGGGCCTTCACCTGGTATAGTAAACCCCGAGCAAGGATCACTACTACGATAAGCCACTTACACATCAAGTACAGGTACTTCCAACACCGGATGCGTACGATGACAGTGTCGATACTGGTTACCGAGATATACAGCAAAGCCACGAAAGCTCGTATCGGAAGTGGCGATGACACCGCTGTGCTGACTTTGATGAGCACAGATATGGAACGAATCAAGATGGGAATTAGGTCGCTGCATGAAATGTGGGCGAGTATAATACAGGCTGCTCTGGCTGGGTGGATGCTGTACGACCGACTTGGAGTAGTCTTCGTGGCACCAATGGGAGTCGTCATAGCTTGCTTCGTCGGCTTAGGGATTCTTATAAACTTCACTGGAGACTCGCAAAGGACCTGGATGGCAGGAATTCAGAAGCGTGTGGGTCTGACAGCTACAGTCATTGCCAGCATGAAGAACCTGAAGATCTCTGGTCTCTCTTCTGCCGTCGGTGACTTTGTGCAGAAGCTTCGGGTCGAAGAGCTGGCATCCGGCGCGCGGTTTCGCACGATATTGATCATTGCGGCGCTCTTTGCTTTTATTCCCCAGCTGATTAGTCCGGCATTGACCTTTGCATTCACCTCACGTACATTGGATGCTTCGAGGATGTTCACGAGTCTTTCTTTCCTCACCCTTTTGACCAACCCACTAGCGCAGGTCTTCCAGTCGATTCCCGACCTCGTCTCTGGACTGACCTGCTTAGGCCGAATCCAGGCCTTCTTGGAGTGCGAGAATCACCACGATTTTCGCCAAGTGATGGATGAAGTGAAGCAAAATGTGGAGAAATCCCAGGTCGACACCAGAACGTCGTCTGATTCGGAACCTGCTGTGGCTTATCCTATTGTCATCAAGAATGGGCAGTTTGGTTGGGAAGCAGACAAATTCGTCTTGCGGGATATAACTACCCAAGTGACCAAGTCTTCGCTCAATATTGTCGTTGGGCCTGTTGGCTCGGGGAAATCTACACTGTGCAAGGCACTACTTGGGGAAATTCCTTTTAACAAAGGCAGCGTGGTTACGAGCACTAGGTTTGCTCACGTCGGATTTTGCGACCAAACGGCATTCCTCTCGAACGGGTCTATCCGAGACAATATCGTTGGATTCTCTCCATTCAACCAGGAGAGGTATGACGAAGTCATCGAGGCTACAGCTCTGGGAATCGACCTTGCTACGCTTCCACAGGGAGACCGCACGAATATCGGATCCGACGGGATCGCCCTATCCGGTGGCCAGAAACAACGTGTTTCTCTGGCGCGAGCTCTGTATCTGTACTCCGATCTGCTAGTGCTAGACGATATCTTCAGTGGACTCGACGTGGACACCGAGGAGCAGGTTTTCCGGCAAGTGTTCGGCCCTGACGGTCTACTCCGACGACGACGATCCACGGTCGTGTTATGTACCCACAGCGTCAGACACCTACCTGCGGCGGATCATATCATAGCACTCGGAGATGGCACGATTGCTGAACAAGGCAGCTTTGACAGACTGAGGACCACTCAGGGGTATGTTCAGCGTCTGGGATTGAAGGGATCTTCCAACAGCGATGCTTCGTCCGACAAAACAGCGTCCGAGAAGAGCATGCGCGAACCGAATCCGCAACCGCTCCACACCACGACGACCAATACATCATCCCTTGCATTGGATACGCATTCATCGCGGCAGGTTGGAGACAAAACAGTATACAAGCATTACTTTAAAAGCATGGGATGGCTGGTGGCAGGGTGTAGCTTGTTTTTTGCTGCTCTTTGGGGCTTCTTCACAAACTTTGCAACAGTCTGTAAGTCAGCCTTGTCTTTACACAGCAGAATCCCCTTAAAGTCCCAAGATGAGGACTAATTTGACTCGTTCAGGGCTCACATACTGGACTGATGACAACTCGGCACATCCGTCGCACTCTCACACCTACTACGCCGGGATATATGCGTCGTTCCAAATCAGCGCCTTGATATCGCTTCTTATTTTTGGAGTCCTGGTCCTTGTCTTCTCTGTCAAACGAGCAGGTGCCAGTCTCCACCAGGAAGCCTTGCGCACGCTCATTCAAGCCCCGCTACGCTTCTTCACCAACACGGATAATGGTGTTTTGACAAACCTATTTTCGCAGGACCTGAACCTCATTGACACCGAGCTGCCGGAAGCAACGTTGAACACTCTGTTTTCTGTAAGCCTCGGTGACTGACTGCCATGTTTAAAAGTCTCGTGCAGACTGACAGACCTCGCAGGCCTTTCAAGCAATCGGACAAGCGGCTGTTATGCTTACGTCGTCTGTGTACTTGGCCATCAGCTACCCACTCCTCGGTGCCTTCCTGTATCTGCTGCAAAAGTTCTACTTGCGAACTTCTAGACAGCTGCGGTTGCTCGATCTTGAGGCTAAAAGTCCCTTGTAGTAAGTCTTTGCAATATGAGGAGAGTGTATGTCCATACTAACAAAAAACCACAGCACGCATTTCCATGACACCATGAAGGGCATCACAACCCTGCGAGCATTCGGTGAGTAACATACCAACCTCAACAGATGCCGAAAGCAATTCCAACGCAACAGACACTTGATAGCATCATGATATAATGAGTGCTAACACAAGAGCTCATAGGTTTCATTTCCGATCATGTTCACAAGAATGCGCGCCTGATAAATTCCAGCCAACGACCTGCGTACCTCCTCCTCATGATCCAAGAGTGGCTGAACCTCGCCCTTGATCTCGTGGTCATGGTGATGGCGGTGGCCTTGACGACTCTTGCTGTTCGACTCCATTCCAACTCTGCCTTTGCCGGCGCCTCTTTGTTCTCCCTTATGACTTTCGGCGAAAGCATTTCAGGCATTGTCATGTACTATACCAAGCTGGAAACCTCCATTGGCGCGATCGCCCGGCTCAAAACATTCAACGAAACCGTCAAGCCGGAGGACACAGAAGAAGAGGACATTGTTCCCCCGGAGCAGTGGCCCCAGACCGGGGTGGTCGAGTTGAATGGTGTATCCGCGAGCTACGGGTAAGACATCTCCCTCCCTCCCTCCCTCACTCTCTGCTATCACCAATTAACCCCTCCAAGGAATAACAGTGAAGAAGACCAACCCAACCTTGCCCTTCGTGACATCCAGCTATCCATCAAGTCGGGCGAAAAAGTCGCCATCTGCGGCCGCACCGGCAGCGGCAAATCCAGCTTCATCGCCCTCCTCCTCAAGCTCCTCGACCCTACCCCCTCGACCGCCAACACCGTCACCATCGACACCACCCCCCTGCACCGCATACACCGCCCGACCCTCCGGCAACGTCTGATCGCCGTCCCCCAAGAAGCCGTCTTCCTCCCCGACGGATCCACCATCATGGCCAACCTGGACCCCTCCTCCATCTCCACCCCCTCGGAATGCACCACCATCCTCACCGCCATCGGACTCTGGGACTTCGTCCAAGAACGAGGCGGACTAAACGCGCCCATGAGCGCCGGAACATTCAGCGCCGGCCAGCGCCAACTCCTATCTCTTGGCCGCGCACTACTCCGACGGCATCTCCGAGCCCGGAACGGCACCGACAGCGGCATCCTCTTACTCGACGAAGTGAGCTCAAGCGTCGACCACGAGACAGAACGAACAATGCAGGAGATCATCCGAACCGAATTCAAAAACTACACCGTCATCGCCGTGAGTCATCGCCTCGATATGATCATGGATTTCGATCGCGTGGTCGTAATGGATACGGGGAAGATCGTCGAGGTCGGGAATCCGGCCCTATTGGCTGATCAGACGGGGAGTCGGTTCGGGGATTTAGTACGGACGGGCGCAAAATAGCTGGGATATATATAACCTAGGCGATGTTGTTGGTGTTTGTTATTTCGACTTGAGTATTGGTGAAGTTTTAATTTATAGATGGATGGGCATAGGCAGAGCAGACGGGGCAGGAAAGGCGGCGATAGCGGCCATCGGGTAGCTTCATTATCCCCATCCCGGAATTTTCCTCGACTTTTCTTTTCATTTCTTTTCTTTAAATTGGGAGCAGACAGAGTAGAATATACTACGTTTTAATTACATTTTTATGACTATGCATTACCCTCATATATACATATCTTCGCCCGAGATCATTTAGTATACATGGTACTCAGCAGCAAACAGAATATAGATAGTTAGTAGTACTACCAACCGTCCTTGGTACTGCCGATCAGGCAATAAATCAGATCTGCACGGATACGGAGGACTAGAAAAAGAAAGAAAGAGAGAAAGAAAGAAAGAAATTTGGGCGATGGGAGCAAACAAAGAATTATGCCCGAGGCGGAAGGGTGAAGCATTTCTCGTCATGTTTTTTTGAATGAAGGGAAGGATGGACTGGGGTTCTAAGTAAGTAAGGTTCATGTTCGTTTCTGAACTATACTGAATTACAAATTCCTCCACGTATTATTCATAAATTATCAAAAGAATGTAATCGTAATAAAGCATCGAAGGTATACAAAGCCACAAGGTATTCTTTCCATTCAAGCAAAGCCAAATATAGGCGCGTGCTTGATTCCACCCCCAAGAACCAGATATCTGGTTTGTCGTCTGTCAGTGTCACATCACAATTACACCACACCTAAGTCTACGTCGTCGGACACCAATCGTAGTTCCCATTCTCGTTATTGCCCCACCAGGATGGCATGTTATGCGCTGTTCCGGCAGCACCGAACACTGCGAACGAGAGGATGAAGACAATCGTGAGACTGGCTCCGTCGAAGGCGCCAGTGACGAGGTAGGAGTAGTCCTTGAAGATGCGTGGGTGCCAGTTGCGCAGGTAGTACTGGACATAGAAACCGGCGATGATCCAGCTGAAGATGACGCAGGTCTGGGATTGGTTGTACGGGATGTAGCCGGCATATTGGATAAACTGGGGCATGTTGATTTCCGAGATATCGAAACGGCCGATCTTGCGGACAAACTATAAAGCCAGTCAGTGTCTGGGAGAGAAACGGATAGGCTTGTGGGTACTGACCTGATAAACGAGACGATGGACGATGACGGCACCGGCTCCAATTGCCAGACCAATAGGGACCATCGCATAGGGGGTGCCAGATTTGTAAAGATAAGAGGCGAGGGCCCACGAGGCTGCGTTGGTGTTGTATGATTGCATGGTCGCACCACTCCAGGAGGAGTTTCCGTTGCCGGTGGCGAGCAGTGCCTTATTATCGGAAACGATGGAAATCATGATGGCGTAGTTGATAAAGCCACCCAGGACGGTACCGTAAATCTGGGTTAAGAACATGACGCGGGGAGGAATCTTGACTGCATGCATGGGTTAATATCTGCCCGGTGGGCTGAGTAATGCGCTGGCGAAAGAGACAGCTTACGGTATTCGCCCATCTTCAGGTCATTGGACAGGTTGACGGCGTTGGCGATGACATTGTGCGACCAAGCAGCAAAGTACATATTTCCGACGGGGCGTCCGGGAAGCATGAGACCTGCCAACATTTTCGACAAGTTGTTGGTGGCAATACCGTTGCCATAGCGAGCGAAGAGGATGGTACTCTGTAGCCGCGATCATCGTCAGAGACATTCGGAGAAGATGGTCCTCGAAAACACTTACGAATGGTGAAATGATAATTCCGACTAGGAGCGAGACAATGTACGCCCAGGCTGGAAGGTCAATGTTCTCCTTGAGGACCACGATGAGACCAAGGATGAAGCTGACGACAAGCACCGCAATATACCACCACCACGGCGCTTCCTTGTAATGCTTGGCCATGTGCTGGTGATGCCGATCATCATATCGACCCTGTTTTGCGCTTTTATATGCCTCCTTGATGTCGTTGCCCCAAAAGAGGATGCAATGCATGATCAGGGCACCAATCTAGGATAATCTTAGCTCATAGGTGTGAAATAGGGCTTGGCCACACTTACGGCGGCATTGGCCATCAGCATGGCATACGCAAACGTGCCCGTCAATCGGGGGATGCCGTACTTGGCCAAGGCAGTTTTATCGAGAACACCATTGGGGAAGACGGACGTGAGCGGATACGTGCTACCGTCTGCCGTGAGAAGTTCTGTCGACATGAATGGAAGTGATTTCGCATTCCAGCCGTTGCCCCAATAGATCCCCGCCATGACGATGAAGCAGACACCAATTCCGATAGCTTGATGAAGCTGCAGCTTGAGAGGAAGGGCGGTTTGGAAGGAGGTAATCTGCATCGGTCAGTCTCCTAGCTTGGTCCACGCGGGAAGAAAGAGCATCGTACATATTGCCAGTCGAAGCTGAGAGAGAACAAGCCCATGCCCTCGTTGGTAGTGGCTCCACCAAAGATATTGGTGAGTGTTTCACCCGTATAGCCCGTGGCCTTTTGGGCAGCCAGACACTGCACAATGACAGGTTAGTGGGTTGTGCATAACAGGGTTTTCAACATGGAAGGGAAACAACGCACCGGGATAGAGACAGAGTTTAGCCATGGGAAAACGTAGGCAGGGATGATCTCGTATAGAGACATGCCAGCAAAGGCATACCAGAAGTAACGGAGTGGCTTGGAGTTCTTGACCTGTTGCCAATGAAGCCCCTGGAGAGTCTTGACGGTAGGCAAGGTATACCAGTAGACAGACTCCACGTGCCAGACCGCGATGGGGCGCATAATACCGCAGAGACCGTAACCAAACAGGCCGATAGAGATGGTACTGAAGATGACCGTGAGTGCGTTGAAGGGCATATTGTAGAAGAGATTCTGCGCCGCAAACACTTGCGACGAGGCAGCAGCATTCGAGGCCGACGTGGCAGTGATGGCGCAGATGGAGTGCTCCTTGAGCGACCATGGTCCAGGATTGAGGAGCTTGATGAGCGCGATCGACCAAGGAAGTTTGCCCTGGCCGCCATTGGCCCTCCACCGAGCCTCGAACTTATCGCCACGGGGGAGGAACTTGGCCCAGGCATTGCCGACGAAGTAGGCGATGAGAACGATAAAGGTTCCCTGAATGTTGACAGCAGTTGGTTTAAACTGGCAAATTATGTGTCAGCGGGTCCGTGAAACATGGGCAATGCTTCTGGTGTTACCATGTAAATCTGGTTCATGACCGCCTGGAAACACGCCAGACCGGAAGCCAGGACGATACTCCGAAAGGTCAGGGCACTATCGAAGTCGTCCCGTAGCGGGAGCAGGTGAAGGGCCGCATCCGCACCCGTGACGATGATGGCATTCTCATCCTCAATCTCGTGGTCCTCCTCGCTGCTGAGTTCGTTCCCATTGACTTTGGCCTCGTCTTTGGCAGCCAGGACCGTGACGGCGGACTTCTCGTCGACGGCGTCCTGGTTTGAGACCAAGATTCCGTCGCCCTCTATGGGCGAGTCGGAAGAACTTAGGGCCATGGTGGATGGTTCTCACTTTCCGGGGGGGTGGGAACAGGCTGGTCGGACTGGTCGCCCATGAGCGAGCCTAGGGCGGGTGTGCCTTTTATAAGGGATGTAACGGTGATAAGCCAGGGTAGCCATTTGATTGATGATACCACACACCCGACAAATTAGCCATGTCGCTTGGGATGGTCGCGACAGGGCTAGGGTCGTGGTAGTCCGGCGCCAACGCTCCGGCCGCAGCTCCGGTCCGTTCAGTTCTCTCGCCTTATCGGACCCCCTCTCAATCCTCCAATCGCCTGGCCGTCCCCCACCTGCCAAGGGCCCGAGATATGATATCGAGACCCCAAGGCGCTGATAGCCGACTTCTTCACGAATGTAGAGTTGTCGCACAAAAGCCAAGTGAATGGGGACCTTGTCCGGATGGCCAATTTGCCCCCCGAGGAAATTGGGGTGCATATGAGACATGTGTGGCAGCAGGAATTGAAATGTCATCGGGCTGGCGGCTGACGCCATTCCGTAGCGTTCAGGGCCCCAATATCCGCGGCCTTTTTTTGCCTCCGTGCAACCATTGCCCTCCACCGGGCAGCAATTCCCGGTTGTCACTCGTCCCTTGTAATCACTGATAAGAGCCAGCCATCAGACACCAGATACGCCTTATGGGGAGAGAGGTGCAGGGGCAAGGGACCGGAGAGGTCGAATTCCGGCGCGATAAGGGCAGCAGGGAAGGAAGGTCGATGACCGGAACTCCCACGGAGCTCCTGCACCACACCTAAGCTCGCCATCCATCCCAGTCAAGAGCTCAGGCTCCCCGCACTAGTGGCCTTACCGATGTTACACCAATCGAATCTGTACCAGGACCGATGGGGATTCCTGTAGACATGCGAGCGCATGCGTCCGGGCCACCTGCTCGATAGCATCGGATGGCGAGATTGGAGGAGAGAAGATGGATTGCCCCCCCCCGCCACTGGCGCGAGAGACCGGCAAACCCCGCCCGACAGGCAGTTCTCTTTGGTGCGACTTGGTCATGCAGGCTGCATCCCGGGGGCGATTCCTACACGTATCACACCACATCGCTGCCATGTATCTATTCGGATGGAGTCTCACGCCATCCAGCAATCTCAGTAGTTTCTCCCCCCAATATCCAAGTCCATCCAGTCAGGAGAGCGCCATTGGGCATCGCACATGGTGGCTTTCGACTAAGAAATGCTCCAAATGCAGGACATAGTTGTGGGAACCACGTGGATGCGACTCGCTGCGGCCGTCGCCCAGCCTCCAGCCCCTACCCCTACCCCTATATCCCCCTAGTGCCCTTCGATTATTTCCCTCGTGGGGCCTGCCTGCCAGTCAGTGCTCCGTATGAGGGATAACCCATGCCGACCAGGGCACCCATGGTTAGACTAGGGGTAAGCCAGGCCCTCCATTGGCAGTTCTATCGCATGCTATATTCCCGTTGGATGTCGTTGGGGCGTTGGGTCTGTCATTCAGCCCATCCCTCATTCAACAATACTGGTATCAATTATAGCTTCAATCATACACATGGGCGTCTGAGCTAATCCCGGGGTCTTGATATCACCAGTCCGGAGCAGATGCGATCGATGAGTCCGGACTGATCTCAATCGACCACAACGCGGCCGACCGGGGTATGTCCATCAGAAGTAAAGGAAAACATCACCCAGACTATGGGACCGGCAATCATTACCTTCAGTGCCCTTCCAAAGCCTCGTATTGTTTCCGGAATTCGCTATCGCGACCGAGTAAAGCCTGGGGGGTATCGCATTCAAGCAGCTCGCCATTCTTGAGAAAGACCACGCGGTCAAACCGATCAATGTAGGAGAGGCGGTGAACAACCGCCACCACCGTCTGCTGGGCAAAGTCTTGCTCAATAATATCTTGCATGGCGGCTTCGGTTTCCCGGTCGACACTGCTCGTGGCCTCGTCAAGGATGAGCACCGGTCGTGGGACGGCCAGGGCGCGGGCCAGGGCGAGCAATTGTCTCTCGCCCACGGACCAGGTCGAGACATTGGACAGGTCCATATCCAACCCCCCATTTACTTTGATTCGATCCCAGAGACCCACCTTTTGAAGCACAGACTCGATGTGCTCATCCGAGGCACTCTGGAAGGGATCCAAATTGAATCGAACAGTGCCGGGCATCAGAAACGGCTCTTGTGGCACCACACTAATGATAGAGTGAATGTCTTGTTGTTCGAGTGTGGAGATCTCGTAGCCCCCGATCGAGATGGCTCCCGAATAGATTTCGTTCATGCGAAGAAGCGACATGATCAGTGAGCTTTTTCCACTCCCAGATGCGCCACAGATGGCGACTTTCTCGCCAGGACATATTGTAAGGGAGAGGCTTTTCAGGATGGGTGGAGTGGATTCACTAAGATTGAAATGTGTTAGCTTGACTTTAAAGGCATCGTGTCTCAGAGCACGAATCTTCGATCCACAATAGCCTCATCCGACGAGTCAGGGAAAAGTGCACTTACCCGTATCCCACTGTAATGGCCTCGAACCTGATCGTGCAGTCGGATTTATCGAAGCGTGGAGAAGCCACGGACTCGAGCAGGCTATGGTTGGTCTCGCGCGGGGTGTCTCGAACAAACTGCTGCACACGTGATACAGCCCCGATGCTCGTTTCCAGGCTAGTCCACATTCGGAGAGAGCTCGAAAGAGTGGTGTTGAACGTGAGAATCAAAGTAAGGGCAACTCCGACAGAGGCAGCGTTATACTGGTCCGCCAACGAGGTGGTCATCGCGACAATAATCACCGCCAAGGCCGTCACAATCAAGCTCATCACGAGGGTGAGCCATTGTTGGATGCAGAATAGCATATAAAATGGCCTTTGCGAGTGGTTGAGTAGCCGATACATCTTTTCGTGGAACCATGCCTCTGCCCCAAAGGCGCGGATGGTGGTGGCTCCATGGACTGCTTCCGTGAAGTGGGTGTAGAGGGGAGCTTTGGCTTCGAGGTCCAGCAGCCGGACTTGTCGAGAAGTCCGGAGGTAGTATCTCTGCAGGATTACCAGACTGATCAGGAGTGCGGGAATGACTGCTGCTAGGTATTTGCTGACGACACAGAGAATCACCAGCTTGACTATGCCGGCTGCAAGACCTGTGTTGAATACAGTGTTAGCGGCCTGTCAATCTGAGTCCTTACACAGGCTGCTAGATGAGAAGAAAGAAAGATAGGGCCATGACAGGGGGTATATTACCTGCCAAAAACATTGATGCAACTAGAGGGAGTGTCATGTCAATCAATTCCATATCTTGACTGAACCGATTCGTCAAGGTCCCAATTTCGGTGGCATGGAAAAAGCTGAATGGTGCACTGTTCTACCCATTGGCAAGGACACAAAAGACCAAGGAGGGGTTTGGCATACCTCAAAGTCGCAGAGAGAAGGTCCGTGTGGAGGTTCATTGCGGTGTTGTTGATGACCGTTATGATGAACAGCCTGTGATTGTCGGAAAAAGTTAGTTATCAAATCAAGAAATTGCTCACTCATATTGCTTGATACATACCACAGACCACCAGCAGTCCCCAAGAATTGTATAACGAAGAGCAAAGCATATACTCCAATGTACATGCCCACATCGTGATTGGGCTTCTTTTCGTTTGCCTCTACCCACCACTGGATCCAGAGTGCTGAAAGGGAAATCGATCAGCTCTGAGCCACGGACAGAGGAATGAAGACATACTTGTAAAGTTCCCGCTAACGGCTTCCACGATCATAAAAGCTATGCAAGTCGTAAACGCTATAAAGCCGGCGGACTGGTAATAGTATTTGTATACTGACCAAGTGCCATCTCGTCGCAGTGGGTTTTTCAAGTCTGGGTCGGAAGGCTTGCTACTCGCCTTAACTGGGTCACCATCATTTTGACCTTCAGACGTTGCCTCCTCAGCAATCTCCTCTGTGTTCACCAAAGACTTGGCAGCTACCTCGGGCTTGCGGAGTAGCATCACATTATCATATGACCCCTTGTCTACAACTCTGCCTCCTTCGAGGACAACAATCTGATCCGCATACTGAACCAGATATTCTATAATGCGATTGAACGTGAGCTTCTCTTTGGACGAGGACAGCGTGTTGACTTACGTGTATGAGCAGCTAGAAGAACCGTCGTCCCAGATGTACGAAAGTATCCACTCGGGCCAAATAGACGGGTAGCAATGGCACTGATGTTGTTCGAGTCAAGTCCACTGAAGACGTCATCGAGTACCATAAGTTTTTGCCTCGAATATATGGCGCGACATAGTGCAATTCTCTGCTTTTGGCCTCCACTGAGAGAAAGACCATCAGTGCCCGCACGGTGCAGATCCCCGTCAGGCATGTTCGCCAGATCTTCCTTGAGGCCACATGCCCATATCGCGAATTCATACCACTTCGAATCGAACGCAGACCCGACAATGATGTTTTGCCGAACGGTGTCATTGATGATCCAGGGCACTTGCGAACAGTAGGCCAATTGAGAGTATGCCACCCGTATTTGACCAGACTTCGTCACCGTTTCTCCGAGTAAACTGGAGAGTAAGGTGGATTTTCCAGAGCCTACAGGTCCAATAAGCATGGTAACTCCGGATCTGACCGTGATGTTGATATCATGAAGTTGGCTTTCGCCATCCTTAGACCATGCAATGTTGGCATGTTCAAACAAGATAGGGACATTGTCGGATCCTGGTCTTAGTGGAAAGGCCTTCAGCTCCATGACTCTCTCCTCGGGTACTGTTGATGGCCTGGGCAAGGCTGATTCATTGGCAGAGGAGACAGGGGCTTTGAGACAGTACTCTTCGATGCGCTGGTAGCATGACATCGCCTGTTGCACAGAAGGCACAGCCTGAATAAAAGTGAGGAGGGGGTTGGTCACGAGGGATATAAGCGAGAGAGACGTAAAAGCTTGGCTTGAAAGGAGTGTCTTGTTGTGCTTGACAACCGCGATGATGGTGTACACGGCGAAGGTAGCAAAGGGGGTGAAATCGGTGGGCACATTCGCTATGAAAATCAGCTCTGCCGATGCTATTGAGGTCTCTTTCCTTACAAATAACAATTTCCCATATGAGTAATTTCCGAAAGCGCTCAGAAGTTTTCAGCTCAATCTTTCGCATCTCTGACACGGTGTTGAACAAGACACGGGAGAGTCCGAGAATCTTGACTGATTTGATATCGCGTAGCATGCTGGAAGACGCCGTTACTCTGGCTTGAACACGTTCAATCCATTGCTTTTGAGCCTGACCCGATCGATTTGAGATCGGGCCTATTGCCAAGACCGAGCCTGTATAAAGTCAGATCAAACACATAACCCTATATATCAGCTGAAATGGGTTATAGCGACCTATTGCAATGACGGCGGGGACCACGCAAGCAACTAGAAGCTGCCTCTCCAGCAGCCAAATTGCAATACCCACTTCCAAGATCGATGCCCACGTTTCATGGATCGTCTTCTGGCTCTGGACAACTCTTTCTACATCTGTCCCCATGAGAGTGATGGCTGCGGAATCGTTGATGTCGCTGGCCTTGAGACGGGAAGTCTGCGTATAAATCATGGAAATCAAACCGGAGCGGACCTTTGTATTGAATCGGTTTGTTTGGCGCCAATAGACTGCAGTAGAGATCTTCGAGAAAGACATCAGTTCAAAGGATATCAATGAGGATCAGCATGACCTACAGCCCAGCCCAGATAAACCAGAACATATGCACCCACGATCGCTTGGCCGCGCCTCTTGCCATCCGACTTCTTGGAATCTTCGATGTAGTCAACTGTTGCGGTGATAAGGAACGGTTGACAAAAGCTAAAAGCAGCAAGGCAGAGACGTGGTACTATTCCAGACACAAAGGTCCACCGATAGGCATAGAATGTAGACCGAAGCATTCGATATATCCCCGATCTGGTCTTCCAAGCCGTCTCTATTTCTGTCTCTGTGAACTGCGCCTGCTGATCGGCATCAAGGTCTGGGATGTCTCTGATATCCAGCGCCTTCGAGTATCCGGTCTGGAGAACTGGCAGCACCCAAATAAAGAAGCTCTGACCCCAAAATCCAAAAATGCCTTCACCGGTTGATTTTTGATAGAGCGGCCGTAAAAACCGGAACTTGTGAATTGATTCTGCGATAAGTACTGCGAGGTTGAAGATAAAGATTGCGATCCATAATGCCCGACAAGCCTCACTGGCTGTCGGAATCTCCCACAGCGAACGGAGTTGCGGCAATACCAGAAGTGTTTCCGCAGAGTAGTAGATTACCAAGAGGTCGGATGGTTTTACGGAGCGCTGGTCCTCTAGGAAGGAGAGCACCATCGCTACGCCTGTAGCGATGATATTAAGAACTCCAGAGGCCAGTCCTACGCTGGTACGAAGATCGGGGTCTTCCACCCGCAGAGCCGTGTATAGCACATGCAGAACCAACAGCACGGCTAGCAGAGTCTGTTGTTTGGGATTTAGTCAACGACAAATCTCCGTGACAGTCAGTGGTTAGATTGTCTTTGGCAGACGCACCAGTTTCACGATTGCCAGCCGAAATGAGCCCAGTTTGACCTGGGCAGCGCGAAGGAAATGCAGTCGCTGTGGAACCAGAACCAGGAACAAGGCCGCTGGGAGCAGCCCGAAGAAGCCATCTTCAAACAGTAGAGTAAAATCAAAAGGTCGACAGTCGGGGTTGATGCGGGGGCCGAACACGTTGTCACTGGTTGGCAGACATGCCATGGCGAGGGACGATACCGTGGTTGGGAGGAGCAGAAGGGATGGTCAATGGCAACTTGGGATGGGGGGGGGGAGACCCCAGGAGTAAAATGGAGCATGCTATAAGTACCGGATGGGGTAACGGCCAGGCATCAGTCGTCGATCCAATCGAGTGGGCCATCCTTATCGGCGCCCTGCTTCCCCCCCGAACACCTCTTGTGTTATCACTCAGAAAGATTGTAAGGTGGAACAACACACAGCCGGGCATACAACCAGCCCGTATCGACTAGTATTTCTCGTGGCGCGGGCAGCCGCTAAACACCCACAAGCATTGCCAAGCTGGAGCTACGCGTCTTATCTAGTTGGCTTAGCGCTTAAAGAATATGCACCACAGAGCAGACACATCCAGGCAGCCTAGGCCATAAACCCCTCCCTCTATCCCCCTAAATCAATTTCCTGGACTCCACTAATTTCACCTCATGTGATATCTATCTGGCTCGCACCATTTCGCCATGTCCAGTATTCTGTATGAGTTTCGCTGGCTCGGGAGCTCAATTACCAAAGTATTCCAGAGGCAGCGAATGGAAGAGAACCAATACATGCACGTCACGGACGACGATCCGACAGACAGCAGAGACGATGGGGGGTTTTCGACACCTGCTGCGAAGTCTCGCAGAACTTTGATTCGATATATTCTTGCTGTATCTCTGTTCTTAAATTTTATCATGCCCGTCGTTCTCCATCGGAGGGTGATCATCGAAGGCGAACGAGACGGCCCCTTCCCTCCTAGTAACTATTTCCCTTCCATCTATTGAAGTGAATAACAAGAGAGACCATACTTGGCTCACTGTATCGCTATTCCTTGCTGAGTTGACCGAATTCCAAGGACAATACGAAAAAGTCACGTTTCTCGACATCACAACAGCGGAGCACTTTTCGAATGATTTGCTGCCTCAAGGAGCTGGATGGACAGTTATTGACGATCCAGAGCGCCACAATCTCCCTCCTGGGATTCTGCTCAATGGTCGCCACAATAAGTATGGAGTTAGCTGGGCTCATCAGTACCACTGTCTGGTAAGAAAACTGATGCCTCCGCCCTAACCCTCGTCAGCCTTCCACTCACTCACTCGTTATTATGCAACAATAGAGAATGCTCCGGGACGAGTTTTGGGCCCATGTCGAGAATCGCAGCACGCTTATCGGCCTCACCTTGGACGACGACCCGACCATTCCTGACGTCGTAAAGCTCACCCATCTCGATCACTGCCACGGATACCTGCTCCAAGCAATCCTGTGTAACATGGATATGACCATTGAGTACCCTACCGGCCTTGGGGTTAGCCATGGTACGATTGACGGAGCTGGAATCGCTCACACTTGTACTAGGAGGGTGAGTTGTCCTCTGCCGATCAACATCGATGATACTGACAACTAGCAGACAGTTTTTGATGAATATATGGCGGGGCATTGGCCTGTTGAAGACGATTTGGAGGACGCTTCAAACGCCCATCCCGGTACACATTCTCATGACAATGGCCATGGGGGATAACGCGATGGAACTTCTCATAGGCTGTGTAGCGAAGAACCCTGCATAATCTCTCATCCCTCATTTCGCCGATAAAGATGATATTGTACAAGAGGCGACGTTAGTCGCAAGCATCAAGCGACCGTCTTGGTTATAACGACGCAAGGGTCTAAAAGTCTCAGCGAACTCGGAGGAAGGGAAGGAGCTAATGACGCGATAGTGACTCTGGGTAACCATGTAAGCTAAGATATTCCTATCTCCAAGTGTCTTCTATACAAAAACAGACTAAGTGTGGTTCACGTACCGCACACCCACCAAAGACATAATTAAGACGCCAGACATATCAGCCACTGTTCATTGGTAATCCTCAGGCTTTCATTGTTTCTCATATGTAGCAAATTTCTAAAATTCCACGCCCTAACTACTGAAGTATCTCTCTAACCAGGGTATGTAGTCCAGTCCTCATTCCGGATGAGGGCTTAACCGTCTCGGCCAGAGCCTGGCTTAGACCTTGGCGGTTTCTGCGAGGACCTTGGTCCATTCTTCATCACTCGGGGAGCGCTTCTCCTCAGCCAGAACCTTAGTCCACTCCTCATCAGAGCGCTTCATTTCAGCAAGCACTTTCGTCCACTCCTCATCGGAACGCTTTGCTTCCGCGAGAACCTTAGTCCATTCCTCGTCGGTGGGGGAGCGCTTCTCCTCGGCAAGAACTTTAGTCCACTCCTCGTCACTCCGACGAGCGACCTGCGCAGAGGCTGCTATCTGAGTAAGAACTGGTTCACAAATATTTTCGGGACATAGTGACATACGACCAGTAGGGAAAGCATTGGCCCCGAAAGCCAGCAAGGCTACGGCAACAACGATGTTCTGAACACGCATTTTGGCAGTGGAAGGGGATAAGGGTAGAGTGGTATGGTTTCTTGAGCTTTAAAGGAGGCTGAAAGAATATTCTGTTTGTGATAATGATGAATCGATTGAAGGATGGATCACATTCCAACAGGTGTGATCATGTTCCTATATTTATACCACAACTTGACCGCTATACTTGAAGACCACGCTGGCTTAGGATCTAGGCGCTCGTCGTCGGAATGGCGAGAAGCGACAATACAAATTCCTATCATGGTAAGTAATAAGATGTCTCCATTTTTACTGCATGTGCAAGTTCAGTCTCCTATATTTGCTTGTATGCAATGTAACGCTCGTCGTCATCCTGACGCATTAGTATGCAATCTATTTGGAATTTTTATTTGGAAGCAATGCTATATGTCTCCTGCCTGTATAGTTCTAGTCTCATAAGCTTGCTCTAGTTATTCTACCTTGATGCGGCCCCGGTGAAAGCAACGGGTGTCTAATTACAGAGATGGAAGATCAGATGCCAACTTGACAGAGGAGGACTATATGCATAAACTACAAGTCGTCTTCTTTCTCCTCACACCTACGGCCGTACATGGTACGTCGCAAACAGGAATTGGTTTGTTTTGCTTGCGATACCTGATCCATCATACCGATAGGCACCATAAAACGCGGGCGGCATTTGATACCAGAGAAATGAGCGATAGCTAATGTGTATAGTAGGTTGGTTACATTGCTAGCAAACATGCGACGTCCAATACCCTGCCCGTCTTTCTGTAACTAGTGCATAGTGAGAGCTGCATGTGCCGCCATATCCAGGCCCCTGGATCTTCCATTTCTCCGGTGGTACACTTAACGTGTACCACAAAAGGTAGGAGTCTCAGGTGTACACCGCTGTGGAGTATCGCCCTATCATGGGGAGTCTTCCGGGTCACCAACTTACTTCTAAAACTATAAGGGCGGCAACTAACCAGGTGCCAGGGTCTAGAGTAAGACGCATTTGCTTGTTACTCCTTAGCGAAACGATAACCAAAGGCTAACGTTCAATTTGTTCTAGTGGCCAGCCACATGATTGCGAAATGCGTTTCTATCAGGCGTGAAATGACCGAAGCGGCTCGGGTGACAAGCCAGATGACGCTAACCCTTAGCCAAATCCACTCATAGTTGATACAGCAATTGAATTACATTGGACAGGTAAGTTATCGTTTTACCCCTCTTCTTATCCAGGTATAGTATGCACCCCCCCAACTTAATGGCGTTACCAAGGCTCCGACGGAACCCCGGAGCGGCTACGTAGATCCCTGTAGTGGCCCCTCTATCAGTAGATAGTACTATCACTTGATAATAAACGGTACCAATGAAGCGAGGTACACGCCTTGTGCTAAAATAGGACTTGGAATTCGCAAGTTCCAGCAGCTCTAGTGGCCAAGTGGACCAACAACACGGCCCACCATCAACCCCGCACGCTCGCTTCCTACCTCCGACGGATCCCCGTACTACAACGTGCGGTGGAGAGACATCAAGCCTGAAGCCGCTTTGTCGTACTTTGTATTTGGTAGCGCTCGAGATAAGCATTTCTATCGGCAAGATCGGAATAGCCTCTCCGTTTGTGAAATGGGTTCTAGACACATTTTGGATTCATTGCATAAACGTATTCACTCTCGCAGGGTAGCCTTTTGATTTCCCTTTTTGCCAGTCGTGTTAGCCCAGGAATTTGAACCGCATCATGATGCTGGCGTACACTCGTGTTGACCAACCTCCCGATGACGATGAGAAGGGGTATTTCCCCGATGAGGCAGCCGAAGAGGAAGGCTTCCTGAACGCTACTCAATCACGCAGGGAACCTTTTTGGAAACCCTCATGGGTCCGAGACCACTGGCGTTCAATTACTATTCACCTCATTATTCTTTCTTTGAATATACTCTTGGTCCTCTTTTACCACATCCCCTGGTCCAACTCAGGATATATCCGGTATCCGGACATCACAACGAGTCAGTCTACCCTCAACAACTCCTTATGATGTAATGAACTCATCCTTTTCAAGGTCCCTTGCGAGATGCCATAGTGTACAGACCACAGGTCTTTGAAACTCTAGCCATATACCGCCATGATGGCACATTGAACCCGCACAAAACAAATGCGTACAACGGGCCACCGAGGCCGGAACTCGAGGGAGCATGGGACAAACTGATGAATAGTATGAACCCCGAAATTTTCCATCTTTCTTCCCCAGAATAAACCATGCTCACTAGCGCTTCAGATACCAACATCCGAGTCACCCAAGATCAACTGGGCGAGGAATTCGCTGCCCAGGATAGCATCGTTGAACTGAATGACGGAAGTGGTTATTACGTGACTGTATCCGCTTACCATGGCCTTCACTGTGTCCAGAGGCTCCACCACTACATGTACGCAGATCATTACTACCCCGGAATCAGTGAATTTGAGATGTTCATGTTAAAACGACACACAGGCAAGTGTGACAAAACTTTGTGCATAAAATGTGTCCGATGCTGACGAGCTTTTAGAGCACTGTCTGGATTGGCTGAGGCAATATGTCCAATGCCATCCCGATCTCTCTCTTATTCCCAGCCACTGGATTACGGAGTAAGTGACCCAGGTATGTGATAATACCTAGTGGACTTGACGCTGATGGGTTTCCCAGTGCTCCCGGCCCCGTGGCGCCAGATGATGGACACCGCCAATGTGTTGTCTGGGAGAAGATTGAGCAATGGATGGCGGAGCACTCTTTTGATCCGCATGAGCATGGCTTGCTTGTTCATCCAATATTTGGTAAGTCGGGCGTTGACTGAAACATCATGGGTACTAAGGCTATGGAATTACAGGAAATCCTTATCCGGAAAACGGCACCAGTCATAATCTTGGGGCGGTTGAGTTGGGTAGTGGGGGCTTTCTACACAAGGGAGGGCACAGTGGCAGGTAGACTTGATAGTTGGGCTTGGATAGTAGGTGAACTAAACATCGAATAAAGATGCGTTCTATTAGGGGGTAATTAGAAATACGTAATTGCATTCAAGTCCGTAATCAACGTGATCAAAAGGGCATGCGGCCAGACCACACGCCATGTCTTATCTCTCATCCTTGTAGTACATACAGAAGCCAATTATTAGAAGACCTGGGTGTAGTACTTTTGACCCCTTCGGTCATCGGGGTTCCGGCTCAATGGAAGACAATGTGGGTTTCAGACGATACGGTCTCTTTGGCGCCTATTGCGCTATTCAGATAAAACAACCACCCCTGGCTATCTACTCCGTGATAACCGACTTTGTCCAGATCTCTTGGTTCCTCCGTCCCCACATGAAATTCGCTAATGTTAGTTTCCTGCACCTAGGAACGAGACCCGCCTTGTAATACACGCTGTGACAGACAGGGATCTGTCAGGTAGCCTGTCTAGCGTTATCGAAATAGCTACTCGTGCTCTCCTGGATTCTATCAATACCATCATCACCCAGTGGCCCCTCTCTTCCCTCCAGAAGCTGGTTATTTCCCTTTCACCCGTTATTTCTCCAGTTCCTATTACTACTTTCTTCAAGCGACACCATCACTGACAGTCACCTTTCTGTTTTCTTCCTATTTTTTGACCCAATATCATGTCTGCCAATTCAAATAATATGGGATCATCTAGGACACCCTTCCTTTCCCCGGAGGAGCCACGTCTGTCTTCATCGTCAGAAGATGGCTACATTTACGGCGAAGATGATCCCAAACTAGAGCCATGGTGGCAACGGAGAACTTTCCTCATCATCTTTCATATCGTTGTATACCTCCTTGCCGCCTGGGGCTTTATATCACTTGTTTCCTACATTTTACCCCAGACACCAAACCTAAACCCTCCTTCACACTCTTCCGTGGTCCCCGACGTCTATCGACCCGAGACTCTGTCACCCGGGCTGAACATCTGCAATTGCGGCACCACCATCAAGGAAGCCCTACTCCTGAGCTGCGTCTACGACTCTCTAGCCACAGCCTGGCTTCCTCCCCACTGCCGGGACGCCGATTTAACGGCCCTGTTTGACCAAGCCGGCCCCGGACCCAACGGGGAATGGAGCTATTACCTCGACGAGAACGGGACCATTCCCCTCACCAACGATGACATCGCTTTGTTAAGGGAAACCGGAGGTTCATTCTGGTCGACACGAGAGTGGCACATTGCCCACTGTGTCTTCTACTGGCAGAAGTACTATCGGATGGGCGACACGGGGACGGTGATGGAGGCGCGATTCGGGAGCTTAAGTCATGTGGAGCATTGCTCACGACTCATCATGAGTCCGGTGCCCGATCACTTCTTTTTGCTCTCGGTTCCGGTGATGATGAACTCGAGTGCGGAGCATGAAAAGCCGTCGAGACTGTCTCGGCCTAGTGAGGGTCATGTATAAGTCTGTAGATAAGCCACTTTAAATCAAGAGAATTAGTGGTTTATAGACTACCTCGTTATAGACACACTATTGATACATGATACACATTAAGTAAACATTGAGCGGAGATGTCAACCACAGATGGTGTCGGATATTCCGATCCGCTGGTGGACAACCGATGGTTCGGTGCACGGACTGTCTCCCGCCGCGGATGTTTTCCAGGTTCCATCCGCTGGCCCCGCTTATCGCCCTCTTTCAGTCTAGCAGCTTGGTTCGGATTTCACATACTGGGGTGGGTGGCTAGCCGAGTGAGGTTGCAGTTGGAAGATGGCACATGGATAAACCAACAACTAAAGTCTGACTGTCAAATCTTACTGGTCTGGTTGACGTGACTGCAATCAACGGTCTGACAGGTGCAGGTGCAGGTGGTCGGAGATGAAGAGGATTCCTGCAGGTCAGCTGACCAGCCCGCCTGTCCCTGCGGCTCCTTTCTCCATCCTTTCTCCACATTTCCGACATCCTCGCCTACCTCTGCAATGTCACATTCAAGGTCCTTTCATCTCGTCTCGGAGGCATTGTGAGCCCGGAAGGGTCCAATGTCCCTGCAAAAATAACCTTGACAACCGCTTCTTTCAGATGCATCAGCTGCTTCACTGCCCTCCTGTGGACCCGGATCGGCTAGAATCATCCACACGGGTCGTGCCCTGCACTAAGCCAGTTGATCCCAATCAAACTAAGGACCCTAACGCCCCCGAATCGCAATGCGGCAATGAGTTTCAACACACGGGCTGAATAAGCGACATGAGCCTAACGAACAGGGTTTGCGCATTGGGGGCAGTCAGCTGCTCCCTTTCTTCCGAATTTCTTCAGACTTCCTGCTGGAGAATGCGCCGTGCCTGGATTATTGAGCTTGTGGATAACTGCACCTTCAACTACCATGACCGACATTCAAGGATACGCCATTCGCCGGAACAACTCTTGTCTCAGCGATGAAGTGGGCTGCGGCAAGACCTGGGATGACTGGCACGCCTGCTGCCCCCACGGCTCCTACTGTCCCGGGTCACGGATTGCGGTCGCAAACAATGTCTGTTGCCCGAGCTGGACGGACTGTACGGCCGACATCGATCCCCCGGCATGTGCAAATAGCACCTGGAATATGTATAACTACACTGGATATTTCTGCTGCACCGGTGATGAGACCGGCTTTATGTTCAAGGGGACGGACTGGGTCGGGTGTTTAGACCCTGACTCGCCAGGAAATGCTAGTTATAGCGCGCTTAAGGTGATCAGTTCCGGTAAGTCTTTCCATCGAAGATCGGCGGTTCTTGGGGCGAAAATGCTGACGTCTTTGCTATTGCTCAGCTACCTCGACGGCGAGTGGAACATCAACTGCAACGTTGGCTTCCACATCGAACACTGCAGCAACGACAACAGCGGCCACCTCTGCTACCTCTGGTTCAAGTTCAAATAGCTCATCACATACCAACACCGGCGCTATAGCAGGTGGTGTCGTGGGTGGTGTTGCCGGGGTAGCTGCAATCGGTGCGCTGCTCTTCTTTTTCATGAGACGTTCCAGGAAACAAGGGCTGCAACCACAGACGCAGCCGCAGGGCCTGAGTCAACAATATTCGCAGTATAGCTACGGTTCACACCCACAATCGCCACCGAGCGAGCTAGATGGCAACCCGGTGCCGGCAGAGCTGATGTCGTCGGTTGGACCAAAGCATGAGTTAGCGGGGAGTCACTGAAGCGTTTGATATAGTACAGCTGATACCCACATATTGCACATACTGGCCAGCGGAATGTTTATCTTACCTATATGGGAGGGAGCCGCAGGATCGGCATGAATGCAAGTGAGCATTGATTCTGAAAGACAATCGCAGCCTGCTTGCTGTGGTGACACCAGATCAAAGTTGGACAACTGACTTTAAGGTGGGACTTTTCAGCTGAGACGGTTGCAGTATCACTAGTAGAAGTCGCCTCTACACAGTGGTGCATCAAGGGGAGCTGGTCCTCCAAAGATAATTCGTTCCGTGATGATGGATCATCAGCGACTGATAATACGATAATAAATTTTGCTGATTCTTTCGTCGATGCTGGATTTGTCTCATGTTGTCGCTAGACCATAGATCTGCCGGCCCTACGATATAAACGTTCTTGCCGACTGTCCAGATCTCGTTATCTGTACTGACACCATGAGGTTCAACGGCGTTGATTGCATGGAAGATCCCTGTTTTACATTCCACACGTGCCTCACTGACCGCCCCAGCACACCGCTTTTGTCCTTCAAATAAAGTTGCCCTGGCAGTTCAAACATTCCTCACAAAACAATCCCCTCATCATGGCGGACACAGACGCCCCCGCAACCTGCACCGTGTGCTCCAAGCCCGGATCAGCCTCCGTGCCTCTCAAACGCTGCGCCAAATGCAAAACGCAATGGTACTGCTCCCGCGACTGCCAAAAAGCCGACTGGAAGAAACACAAACAAATCTGCAGCAAGAACGCCGGGGAGAATGCCGCCAACCCTACTCCTACGAAAAACGCATTCCCCCGTCCCGAAACCCTCGAAGCGCATATTGAGAAACCCTTCCATCAGCTGCACGGCAAGACTTGGCTGCACAACCGCCCCGAGAACGACGTCTACCAGCTGCTCATCGACGTGTATCGGATGCGGATGGAGGACGATTACGTCTTCACAGGGGACGCGGATATGGACTGTATCTATGGCGGCGCACCGGATAGTCGCGACGGATTCCGACGATTCTTGCGTCTGGCGGAGCGTCGACGCGGGTTGTTGCCGGAGTGGTGGTCCCCTGAGAAGGCAAAGGCGTGTGTGGCGTTTGGACTGAGAGGTGGAGACGACTGGAGCTCACTGGCTTGTGCGGTGGAAAAGTCGGATGTCTTGGAACATTACAAGGATCCGTCATTCCCGATGCAGTTGCGGATGTTCGGAGAACAGGTGTGGGGGACAGGACCGGCTGGTCGGCCTGGAGCACAGATGATGCAGCAGATGATGCAACACGAGAGGGGCGAGATACAATTGGCTTTGAGGAATGATGCGGGTCATGTCACAACTCCTTATTAGGGTTTCTGCTGCCGCTGATGATGATGTTTTGTCTCCAGGCGGAAAAAATACCTGGTCGGGTTTATTGCATAGAACAATGAGTTATGACACGAATACGAAAATGCCACACATCGGATACAAGCTTGTAGTAGTCATAGTTCCGTGTATGTTCATGGAAGCTGTCGGGGCAGAATACCAACCCGAGGTATGAACCCTCGCAATCATAAGTTCATCTACTCTCGAATTCCATCTCCGAGTCGCGAAGATCTGCACATTCGGCCAAGAGCCAGCCCTGCCTCCTCATTCACCCATCCATAAATAGCGCCTCCCTGAGAGCCTGTGAACCCATGGTGGACCGACGAATAGCCGGTTGGACCAACTGCCTGAGTGGTTTAGGGACTGGTGGTTATTAATCTGACTCCTCTGGATCGCGATCACGGCCAGATAAGGTATAGCGCCTGTTCATCGCCTCCTCAGCGAAGATTATATCTCCTTCAACCATATAAGGTTTCAATTCACCATCATCCCTCCTGTCTCTCAACATTGCGACATGAATGATGCTGGCTGGGCTAGAATACTTATCACACTACCATCGGAAAAGAAACGATCCGTGACCCGTTATCTTGCCGGATGTTTCCGTCCGGGTGCATCGGACTCCGTATCCGATTTGTTGTCTGGTTTGATAGGTTAAGGGCCGATAACCTCGGAGGAATGAAAGGGTCCACTATCAACCACCGTCGGTAATCCAATTGGCTGCTTCGTCACCACGATCAGACTGATGATATGACATACAGCTAAGCCCTAAGTACATGGCCCCGGGCTGCTTATATAGGATCGGAGGGTGCTTCGACCCAACAATACTTAGGCTCATCACACGATGGTTTTCCTTAACGCTCGTCGCTTACGTGACAAGATCTGGCCGGAGCCTCTGCCCCCTCCAGCATCTTTTGACGGGCAGACCGTCCTCGTCACGGGGGCTACGGCTGGTCTTGGCCTGGCTGCTGCAGTTCATTTCGCAACCCTAGGAGCACGAGTAATCATGACAACGCGCAGTTTCTCCCGGGGTGTATCCGCCAAAGATCATGTTGAACAGCGCGCGGGCATCATCGGCAAAGGAAGGACCCATCTCATGGAGCTGGACATGAACCGGTACTCGTCCTGCATGTCATTCGTCAACGAATTAAAGCAAACCGAGGTGTGCCAAAATGGCCTCGACGTTGCCGTCTTAAACGCCGGTGTCATCAATGTCAACTTTATGCAAAGTCCCGAGGGCTGGTACTTTCTCTTCCCCCTTCACTCAATACTCTCTAATCTATCATGCTAGGGAACAAACCATCCAAGTAAACACGCTGAGCACTACCCTTCTGGGCCTTCTCCTACTACAGTGGATGAAGCAGCCAGGCAGAGATACCAAACCCCATCTAGTCTTCGTTACCTCGCGAGACCACCTCGACCCTGATATCACCACCTGGGCCGACTGGTCAAATCAAGATGGCATCTTGCGGCATTTCAGTGACGAGAAACGTTGGCCTGTGGGGCAGCTTGATCCAAACTATGCTAATAGCAAGCTGTTGTTGACGTATGCCGTGGAGGAAATATGTAAACGAGCGGCGGGACCAAATGGATCGTAAGTATGGCATTGTCGTTCGTTCTGGAATCTGCTAATGTGAGGTCAGTGTGGATGTTATCGTCAATACAGTCTGTCCCGGTCTTGTCTCTACCGATCTTGCGCGGGAAGTAGCCAAAACCTCTACCCTGATGCAGCTCTTGGTGTCTGTGTATCAAGGTGTCCTCGGGAAGTCGGCAGATTATGGTGCAAGGTTCTATGTCACGGCTGCGCGCACATCGGAAGATGAACATGTAGGTTATCTAGTCTAACTATCCGAGGTGAACACAGGTCACTCACTAATTGATAAAACAAGGGCAAATATATTCAGTCTATGTTTACAGATGACGAATACCGCAGGTATGCAATTATACTTCCCACACCCCATACCCAAGACTAACCAAACCAAGCCTCTCAATCCCAAATCTGAAAAGCGACACCGCTGTGAAGATTAAAGCGACCGTCTGGAATGAGATTATCACCGAGCTGAAAGCGAAGGTTCCCGCATTGAAAGATCTAGACAGTCTCTGAGCTTGACACATGCACCATAGGCATGTGAGTCTCCACCCTCAATACCATACCAACAACCATAGACACATGCCCCCTAAACCAGGGCCATATCCTCTTAACCCCCCAGGAATCATCCAATACCTTCCCGCATACCATCGAACCCACTCCCATCAGTAAAGCTATATAATTCCTCCTCCCTCGCACCCCATAACTCCCTCCCTCACTCCCTCCATCCACAATGACAACAACAACAACGAGATAACCAAAACCAACCCCATCCAAAACCCCTATAATCTCCAGCCTGAGCTTCGGCCAACAAATCCCCCAACTCCCTACTACTAGATATATATAACCCTTCCTTCTTTTCTTCCTTCCTTTCATTCTTTATTTTCCTACCAACCCAAACGAAACCAAAACCACAAAGCCAACTACTACCCACTCCCCCACTCCCTACCCAGTCACCTCTTACCAAATCCAAGATCAACAACCACACCCCGACTGATTTCTCTTTCTATTTCTGTTGGTCTTTTGGTCTGGTCCACAGCAATACAGAAAGAACCCAACGCTTCTTACAATCCCTATCTGGTATCTAATGCTGGATATAATCATGCCTGGGCCATGCATGGGTTATGGGTTGTGAGTTGTGAGTGACGGGTGATGGGTGATGCTGGCTGGGCCTTGTCTACTCTACTCTGTTGTATGTCTTTTGTGGGAGATATACATACATACACACCCCGTGCCACCCCGTGCCTATGTATTTGTCTAGGTGGCTGGTTGGTTGGTATATGTTATATGGTATAGGAGAGATGAGAATGTGTTTCACTCTACTCTCACTGCTAACTACCAACTGTCAACTGTCAACTTTACCCGCCATCTTAGGAAGAAAGATCAAGATGCTCGCCAGGTTGTGTGTCTGTGGGCTTCTTATCCGCCTTCCCACCACACATATAACACACACACATATATAAGCGGTGAGTGGATGTGTGCTAAGGATGAGAATGAGAATGCGAGTGAGTGTGAGTGTGGACATGAAGGCATTATTTCACAACCAATAAAGACCCCTATCCCATCCTCGGTCTTACATACCTTATCAACACAACATACAAGAAATATATAATGAGATTCTCCCCCTCTTGGCTGGGTTTGCATGGATATATACTGAATGGGGTGGGTGGGTGGTACCCCAGACAGACCAAAAATGGGGGGATCCGATGCGCGCGCGCGGGGGGGGTGGAGGCAGAGGACGGGTGCAACACCCCCCCCTCTTCCCCCTCCTTGTTGATGCATGATGAGGTCAGGGGTTTAGGGGTTAGATTGGGTGATTTGGGGGTGTGGTTCTGGTGGTGTTGATGTCATGAGGCTGTGTTGGTTGCTAGTTGCTGCTTGCTGCGATGTGGGTGGGAGGTAGGATGTGCATATCCGACGCAGCCTTGTGGGGATAAAAAGGGTCTGTCTGCTGCGCCACGATCCCGACATCATCTATTATTTGGTATTGGTATGGGTATGGGTTAATGATGGAGTGGAATAGTGCGCATGCGAGTGTGCAGTGTGGGTAATAAATAATACTATTGACTGGTCGAGTTCCTAAATCTACAAGTAGATAGATGTTTGGTGAGTGTGTTGGGTTGAGTGGGCCGGTGGGACCGCTTCCGATCCGAACCAAAAATCTCATCACCAACAGACTCGCACCAAAAATCAAAATCAAATATGAAAGCCCAACGCGGGGCTCGAACCCGCAGCCTTGAGATTAAGAGTCTCACGCTCTACCGATTGAGCTAGCCGGGCAAAGGAAAGACTCGCCATTTGAAGCCCAACGCGGGGCTCGAACCCGCAGCCTTGAGATTAAGAGTCTCACGCTCTACCGATTGAGCTAGCCGGGCTAGCTGGTTGAAAGATGCTTCATGGAAGCGGTATATAATCGGGACAATCAGTACTTGTCCTCCACACTACAAGACCTCGCAGCCTTATGGCGCTGGCGCCTAGAGGAGGTCCGAGAACCCTGGCGCCTGGTGGCAAACACAAGGCAGACACGATGGTACTGGTGACTGTTTGGGTGCGCGTCCATGTGGGACGGTCGGCGGGTTATCCAACACTCGTTATATATATCCGCAGCGGGGATTGGTGCGGTCCGATATTGCGAACATATGTCTGTTGCCAGTCGATAGGCGCGTAGTAATGGGTCTCGATGGTCGATAGATTGGCGATCGGTGGGCTGTATCATGTCCGCTGATCGAGATCACTGCTTCTCCGCATGTGTCGTACCGACGGGCCGGCACGCGGCCCTAGACTCAGCAAACGACTGGACAGTAACACAGCAACCGACGAAACAATACGACATCACGATAGGACACGAGGAAACGAGGGATGGCGCGCGTCAAGCAAAACAAAGAACGACAGTTGATCAAGCATGAAATCAGCACTTGCAGCGCATAATCGCGCAGAAACTCGTGGGATCGGAGTGTGGCTGTAGCAGAGGAGCGCCCGCAGCCAGTCGTCGTGTGGCTGAGGCGCAGCAGGGTCTCATCACTGGTCGTCCATGATTTCCTGGGCTGTTAGCGTAAGGGGTAAGTGGCCGATGTTTCTTATCACGGAGGCCCGATCATGCGGGCTCGTGTTGGATGGGAACGATGCGAAACACCTATTCTTAGGATCGATCGAGCAAAAATAGACCGGACGACGAGGATGCAATGTCGTAGGTTACCAACAGAATGGAACCGAGCCATCTAACGTCTCAGATCTGTCAACAGCGGCTGCATGGCTAATGAGCGTGGGAAGCGCTGGAGGACTATGGCGTGAAACGAACGGCGATCGGACCGACCAACAATGGCAGAGATGAGAGTAAGACAGATGATGACGGTCCGTCCCTGAATGAGGGGATGTTGGATTGAATGATGAAAGGTGGCCGTAGCTGTAGGCAGTGCGGCTTGAACACGAAGTCAAGCCACAGTTGGTACTTGCCTAGTACTAGTATTCCCTCGAACTCTAAGATGACTCGACCGTCCCCGACCCTTGAAGCGGTCAAGCGTCACTCTGATCGGTCACTGCTAACTGCATGGGGTCGGTTGCAGTCACCAGGCCCACTGGTCTGACAGGATCCAAGCCAATCAGCGGGCGCATGGCTCGGGTTACAACAGGCGCCGGCCAACCAGCGGAGGGCGGGTTGAGATGCACTGCCGCCTGCACCAGCCACACTTTTCCCTGAGGCAGGTTGCCGTTGCGCCTTAGCAGTTGGACTAGGCTGCAAGGGAAAAATATCCCAAAAAAAAAAAAAAAAAGACGACAGAGAGAAAAGAAAAAAAAAGCTGCTAGCCATCCAAGGTTCTCCGCTTGTGACCATTCGTCATGGCTGGTCTAGCGCCAGACTGGCTGCAGCTCGACTGAGGGCCAGGCGTGGATGCCTTCTCCCTCCTCATCTATATAACAGCCCTCCCCCCTCGTCCATCACGCCCTCTTCTTCCCATTACACACTTCTCTCACATCCATTCACACTTGACTCAAACAACACATTCTTCAACTCCAGCAGTTCCCTCTCGCATCAACAAAGCTCATCTGCCTGCCCTCGTGATCACCGTCTGTCAGTCACGCTGTCGCCCTCCAAGTCATCCCGTTTCTGGCCCCCATTCTACTACTCCGTCCGGGAGTCCTTTCGACAGGAAGCAACTCTCCCTCGCACTCGAGGACCTCTGCGTCGCTCCACAACCATGCCTCACCCCGTCGAGCAGCCCGCCGAGCCCGTGGTGCTCGTGCGTGACCTCGAGGCCGATGAGAAACTCGTCATCAGTCAATTTGAACGTCATGCCAGCCACTGCCCCCAGTGCGCCGATCCAATGACGGTGCTCGAGGAGCAGCTCTCGCTCTGCAAGCGCGGTAACCAGTACGCTTGCGACGTTGTCGACTACCTTCGCAGCAAGAACGGCAAAATCTACTCGGTCGTCGACCTCGAGCTCAATCGATCGACTCTGGTCAAGGTGCCTCTCAAGAATGAGGCCGTTCGTTCACTCCTCCTGGCGATCGAAAAAGGCCTGCGTGTGACCCCTGCGGTGATTCCCCCGCCGATCATCAGCTACGACCCAGCTCCTCCGCGTCGGGCTGCCACTCAGGAGAACATGGCCTGCACCGCAATTATCGAGCGAGAGCCTCGATCCCTCAAGCGTCGCCGGGTTATTGTTTACACCTTGCCGCGGAGCTCTCCCAGTCGAGGGTCTCTGTACGAGGCCGATGCAGCGGACCGCATTGAGCGGGTCAACCGGACCTCACGCATCTACCGGCCGAGCGAATACTACCGTTGAGAGACCATGCAACTCTTTCTTCCGGCTTTTTGAATCGATCATGGATACTTCTGCATTGCAGCCAAGTCACCGATACCCCCGACCCACGTCGCAGGCAGGCTAGACCGCCGCGACCGGACGAGCCACTCATAGCGCCACTGCTATGGTCTCGGGATATTTTTATCCGTCCTGAGATTGGCTACACCCAGGAACTGGTTCCTTTCTGCTGTTGTCCTACTCTATCATGTTTGTCTTGCATAGTAATGACGAGGAACGAACGGCAAAACCAAGAAAACCATCCACAAAAAAGGATTCCCTTGTGCAGCTGCAGCTGCAGCTCTGACTCATTGTCCAGTGGTCCACTGCAGCTCACCTGCATGCAGCCCGACCGTCGATCCACCGGATCCTTCCCCTCATTTGCTGACTCGGGGCTCAAGAGCACCCGCATTTCCTTTGTCTGATTGGTGATGCTGTTATAATAGTGATTAGTTGATTTGACAATGAAGTCTTGTTCTACCTCGGTTGCAACGTAGCAGTAGCAACGTAGTCCAGACACTACACCACACTAACCATGCACCCTATCGGATCATCAACTCACTCCCTGTCTCTGCCTAGGTATCCTTCCACCTAATCCCAACCCTAGCCCCTAGCCACATACATAGTCTACCGTGCTGTAGCACCTCGGCAGAAACCACCTACCTGCGGCTCAAGCCCTAGAACCTGTAATATCCGACCCTCCAAAGTTTATTTCCATCATGCGTCTCCCCCCCTTCCTCCTCCTTTTACATAGTACCTTCTGCACTCACTCATGACTCACCACCTACTAACTACTACTTACTACCCATTGCATAACCCACTACGCTATACGGAGTACGTTGGAGAATATAATCCCTACCCAGTCCGCATCCGCATGCATATGCATACCCGCCTTACTTTCTACCTACACCCATATGTAGTATGTGGTATGTAGTACACAGGGGATGGATATCAGTCTGAATCAAGATTTCGGCTCAAACTCCCCCAACCATTTCCCATTTCCCACCTAGCTGGGAATAAAAATAGTAGAGACATGGGACACGACACCTACACTATAGGTGAGTACGTACGTAGGGACTGGGACTGGGAAGTACCTCCTAGATAGATACTTGGCTGTCTACGTGGCCGGGGCGTTGAAACAGTGGATACTGGAGTCCCACTGTAGGTGGGACCGGGACCGGGTTCGGGTTCGGGTTGAGACTCCCCGGCGGGTTCCATCGTCTGCTGTCTTTCGGTATGGGACTGTGGTGGAAGTGGATGGCGGGTGAGGTCCGTGTACAGTGGGTCTAGTCTCGTCAGTCTGGTCGGGGAGATTCTAGATATGAAAACCGTACTTTTTTTTTTTTGGTCTGTGTTGTACTCTAGGAAGTAAAGTGGGTACCCCAATTGATACTACGACCTAGGTATCTAATTGGTGTTGATGTGGTTGGGCACAACCTACCAATTACCTACCTATATATAGGTAGTAGCTAGATAGCTAGCTTATTGAACGGGCAAGTTTTAGCGGTGGACAAGTGAATATAATTGGCCAATTCGTCCCTTCCGGAGAAGAAAACGGAGAAAGAGCTAGGTAAGTGGATCACGATGGAAATTCTCCGAGTCTGAGATATGAGGCGATGGCGATGGGCTGGGGTTGGGTTGGGCTGAATCAGAATGGTGAGGCGGATGTTGTTGTTGATTGCGGTGGAGTGGAGTGGAGTGGAGTGGAGTGTGGAGATGAGTTGGACTTGGTGGTCTAGACTCACTAGTAGATAAGTAGTGTGAAGGGCTTAATTTGGTAGGGTGGAGTGGAGGATGGATCAATTAGGTTTGGGCCGGTTGGTTTGGAGAGGAGTAGAGGTAGGTGGATGGTTGGGTATAGTGGTGAATACTTGGTATCAAGATATGTGTGGCAGGGGGTTCGGCTCACCACGCACCGGATAGGGCATTTTGCATGTGGAATGGATGAGATGGCGGGCACTCACCGACAATCCAGTTGTGTTTGAAACACTATTAATGGAAACTATACTCCGTACTATAGACTGCCTTGGTAAAATGCATAATAAAAGGACTAACAGAGGCTGATATTGTTAAGGTTGTAGACCGCTAATTAGCTTATTCTCTCCCCCGCCAAAAAAAAAAAAAAAAAAA